>OMLF01054848.1:0-14091 GCA_900302615.1 Holocentrus rufus
GGTCACATCTTACAACAGTAACATTAATAACAATAATAATAATAATAATAATAATAATAATAATAATAATAATAATTTTTGTTATTATTATTGTTATCATGTTTGTTTTTGTTGTTTTCCACTTGACTGAGAACAAGATTGTTACCTTTATATTGTAAATAAATTATTTAAATTTGACCATTCGTGCATAATGTGATACATTACACAAGAATAATGGAATAATGGAAATTGCATCATTTATATGTAGCCCATCTTCTGAAATAAGATTTACTGTACAAAATTTAATGAATAAAACCAATGATCGTAGAATAGACTAGTCTAAAAATGGCATAGGCCTCTGTACTGTAAGAAAAAGGAAAAAAATTGAGGATCGAATCGAATCGTGACCCTAAAATCGAAAATGAAATCGAATCGAGGATTTGGAGAATCGTGACACCCCTACCTGTGACAGTAACTTTTAACTACTACTGGACTTGGGCGCAGCTGATAACAGGAATACACACATTCAAAAGCCACGTTGCATAACTGATACTGCTTCTAGTATCCAGCTAACAATATCTGTGACGGTAGCCACATTGCGTGCACGTTTGAAGGCAGGCGGGTGATACGCACTTCATGCACAACAATCAGTTCACAATGTGATCTGGTGAAGGGCTGCACTTGATCAATTTATCAAACAACAAAACAGAAAGCAGTCAGGTTGTGACAGGTGACTAGTGAGGCCTGCTTTAGTTTTTTTATAAATTGATGAAGTGCACCCCTTCACCAGAGTACACTGGGAACTGATCACACTCTGTCTGTCCAAGAACCCTTAAATTGTACTATCACAGTCTAACACAGTCTAGCATCACTAGTATCACATGTCACGTATATGCATTCTGAATGATGAGTGCTGCTGTTAAAATTTCACATTGTACAAAACAGTCACAATGAATGCAGACCACTTGCCCTTTCTCCGCTGCCTGCAGCTGACTGGAGCTAGCGGTGAGCATATGAAACAAACAGGAGCCCCCACCGCACACACACATATGCAAACACATACATGCATGCACAGTTACCTCTGTTGTGAATTCTCCACGTTACAGAGACTGTGTGGACTTTACTGTGTATAGTTGCCAACTACGCTAAATGCGTACGTAAGTTACGTAGATTACACATTGTCAGCCTCCAACAGGCCCCCGACTATTACGGTAGTTGCCTGTAGTGAAGTCGAAGACAATGTAAGTAATTAAACTCTATTACTACCTCATAATAAGCTCTTTTGAGTTGTTTGTTGTTCGTGTATATGAGTGCTGCAAGTTAAGTTTATCCGCTTGTGATTCTGGTGACTAAGATGGATGACAATTACTGATGAGAATGAAGCTAATTATGCACCAATTTGGCAAGTTAACCCTCCCCGTAAATGTCCCGGCATTATCGTAGTTATTGTGTGATGCAGATGTGAGCTAGTAGTTACGTTTAAGGGCCAGATAAGTTTCGTTTAATACTGAATTGATGAGGATGCTCTGTATCATTTGTGTGGTCCTAGAACTGTACAATTTATTCAGTAATTCAATATCCAGTGTCTAATGGTTTATTCTTTGATATACAGTAGCTGAGATAATGATTATAAGAGCTGATATTCATGTATCATCTTCTATGTTTTATTTCAGAAACTTCTAACAATATGTATAGAGAATAACTTCCTGTAACTGTGCTACAAACAACAAGTAAAGAAGTTGAACTCCACTTGATGACTCTGTGCTCTCTAATAGGAGCCCTGTAGCGGCCAATACTTATCCTCCAGCTTATACAGGGCTAACTCAAATCAACCTCAATTCGCAATAGCTGCAACCAGTACACGCATGCATGCATCCATGCATCCATGCATCCACACACACACACACACACACACACACACATACACACTATGATGATGAATTACAGCCTCATAGGTAGAAAATTGTGGCAGCTATAGGGTGGGGACAGCTTTGTGGACCAATGAACAGATAGATTTTTGTGGACCAAAAAAAAGGAAAAAAAAAAAAGGAACCTATGCAGAGTTCAATGATGCCTCCAACAAGAGTCTACAAGTACTTCATAAGTTATGAAAGAGGGCCTGACTAGAATATAGGGGGCGGGACAAGCCGTCAAAAAAGAAAAATTAATTCTGCTTAGTCCAATAATGACTTACACAAGTGCATTTAATGAGTTAAATAGGGCTGGGCAAGTTAACGCGTTATTATCACGTTAACGCATTAATTAATTAAGGCAAACAATTATTTTAGCGCAAGTTAACTTCGTTTTATTATTATTGTTATTATTATTTTGAAAGTCCTTTGCTCACTGGCTCTGAATACACAGACAAACCATGGGTCACAGGAGGGATGGGATCAGTATTGGCTTGGGATGGGCCTCATCACGCGTCTCAACCAATTAGAGCATTAGGCATGGGCCTAACACAACATGAACAGGAAAAGAAAAGAACTGACGGAGACAAAAAAACGGAGAAAGTTACCGAACTCTTACATGGACATTTTGGGCAAAAACTGTGGGTGCCACAGGGCAGGGAAATTTTGTGGACTGACCGACCAACAGAGCTGCTGGTCGCAGCTAAAAACTTGGTAAAAATATTAATGGAAAAAAGAAAGAAAGAAAGAGACTGGAGATGCACTAGAGGAACTTGTCCTGCCCAAGAGAACTGTCTGCTGTTTGAAAGTTGTCTAATGTAGACCAAAAGATTATGTATTGAAAAATTTGCCAAGCCACTGCTTGTTGCTGGTGTTGGTAGCACTAGTAACTAACTCAGTTGCCTCAGCAGAAAACATTTCTTGGAGTACCAAAAGTGCATTTACTCAAGGCACTGCATATGACACAAATAGCAAGTGGTGGTGCAACATTACAAACGCAATAGAAATCCAGTTAGCCTATACAAGGACATGGTCTCATTACAGACGGTCAAGATGGACGGGTTCAGAAGAATGATTCGAAAACTGGCTTGGTGGTATGTCTTCCTGGGACAAAAATACTTCAGCCAAACTGCTATTATACCAACAACACAAAAGCAAGCTAGAAGCGCAGCTATGTACAGTAACTCAACAACAGACTTGTGCAACTAGACAACAGTCTAGTTGCACAATGGAGCCATACCTCAGCATAACGGTGCATTTCATCAGTTATGACTGGGAGTTGCACAACTCCTTATTTCCCAGATGACCACACCGGAGAAATAGTTGCACAAGGCTTGAGAGATGACTTGTTGGATATTGTTTTTGATGACATGTACTGTATGTTTAAAAACATTTCTGTTTTTCTATGGAGAGCCTGCAAACCTCTGACACAAACTAAATTCCACTTGCTCACTTCATCTTAAGCCACATATTAAAAAACATGCCGGTAACTCAGGGACAGAGGCGTCTGTATGATCAGACTGGTTTTAAAATAATGGCACCCTTGTGTGTTTAATTTGAATACTGGGCATAGTACAAAATGTCTTACCAACTGTATGTGAAATTAACCATTTGACCAGCAGGATTTATTGGTTAGACTTCTTATTAGTGGTTAACCGGTTAACTGTTTTTCTTGCTTCAGATTTTAAGTATATAAATTTTGTCTGTACTATGCTGTAATGTTTACTTGTGTGGACCCCAGGAAGAGTAGCTGCTACCTTGCTAGTGGCTAATTGGGGATCCAAATAAATGAATAAATAAATAAATAAGTAATGAGCATCCCTAACGCAAAGCAGTGTGAATACTGATTTTATTTTTTGTTTTATTCTAATAGCCAATATCATAAGAGTTAAATATTGTTTAACCTGTTCAGTAACCTGTTCATCCAATTGCTGCTAGCATGCTATTATTATTATTATTGTTGTTATCCTAATACATGGTGCCGAAAATTATGTTAACGTATAGAACCATAAATTCATGACTTCAAAGCCTATGCAGTTATGAATTCATGGACTTAAGCTTCTGTGCATTTTGGAATAAGCCACATAAGCATTCGGGAATTGATTACATGCATTTAAGTTAGCCCACAATGTAACTAATAATAATAAAAATAAGAGAACTATAAAGTAATGTTCGTGGAATATTCCCTGTAAAGAAAAAACAAAATACAGCTCTGCCAGAATGTTCCTGGAAGGTTAGGGCTATCTACACTGCATCCACCCTTAACAGCTTTACTGTCCTATACTTGTTTTCAGTGTAACAGCTGACCAGCACTAATGGGAAGGATGTTACGTAGGCCTACCAGAGGAAGATGTGGACGGGGATCATTATAAAGACAAAGGTAGCCATGGCGAGAAACTAAAATTTGTTGTGTTACATTTATATCCATGGCCTGACATGAATGCTGCAGTGTTCCTCACAACGGTATCCCACTGGTGACGAATACAGGCTGCTCTTACCAAAACAGGATGTGTCATTAAAAGGAAATAACCATCTTTAGCTGCCCCTTAACCACCATTACTATCAAACAAACTCCAGGACCCAGACAGCTTCAGTCACTTGTAGCTCATTCATTTATTTGTGCGTCATGTCGGCGTCGTACATAATACTGATTGTTTTGAACCAGGTGTCATTTTTACAAGTGGTACAGTACATCTCAGAAACAACTTAGCCGCCTTCTTTTTTCTCTACAACAACGGACATGGCTTCTTGGCGTGATAGCTAGATAGCTTGAACGGCAAGTTACCCCCTAAACAGCTGCCACCACCTACGCAGCTGCCATTCCCAGATACGCTAAACAGACACCGTTTCTCAGACCCCAAGTCGTTTCCCACAGACCGACAGGTGTGACACTGTTGTCAGAACATCAGGTGCTTTGCATTTGGTTATATAGTTTGATATCAAATTGCCTTGTGGACGAAGTCTGATGATTACATCTTGCTAGCCGTCAAACTTCATTAAGCTAGCTAACTTAGCTTAATACGTAGGCGAGTGCTTTGGCATGTTTTCTCAGAATACCATAGGCTAATTTTATTGCATAACAAGTGTGATTTTTTTCATGTGAAGACGTCCAGAATATACATTAACTTGCTATTTTATGCGATGAGATTTTAAAAAATATCGTTAAAGGAGGTAAATACCTTTTAAATCCGATGGACATCATTCCAGATATGAGAGACAAATACGCAGCACCAACGTCAAGACAGCAAGCTGAATGAAAAACAGAATTTCTGGAAGGACTTTCAAAATAAAGCCCTTCCTACATGCAAAGCAAAAAACAGAAAAAAAAACAATGTACAATTTTTTTCTGAATTGTTTTTCACAGCACACATTCTTATCCATTCAGGGCAGTGTAGGATATCATGTATATTTTAACCCATTCCTGGTTCACTTATGTCTAAGGTCATAGGCGATTTTAGAACCTGTTTATAGGTGCTCAAGCACCCCTAATTTTTTTTCTCAGCACATCTAAAATAGCCTAATTGTTTTCTGAAACAAATTTTAGCCCTCTCACGATAGAGTGCTAAAATAGATTTTTGAACTTCTCTGGCGACTTAAATGCTTTTAAATTGAAAATCAGATTCAGCACTGCACACTTAACTTCCCTCCCAGTCCACACCCTCCTCTAGTTCGGGATGTAGTGAATTTAGGATTTCATGATGCAGAAAAACACGGGTAAACCGGGCTTTAGACTGCACAACAACAGCAAACTTACAAGATAGCTTAACTCCATGTCAAACTGTCCTAAAATCTTGTTGGCAGTGAGTCCCAGACTGTAGTTTTCAAGTTCGCGGCATGTCAGACTGTCCAATTGAACTGTCTGTCAGCCGTGACTGTAAAGCTCAATGACGCACAAAAACGCGGATGTGCCCCGGATCATTTAGGAAAAACTCTGCTTTCAGACCGCCTTGTTATGCCTCTCACTCATAGATATATAAAAAGAGCTCTCACTGGTGTTTGAAGACAGTCCGCATGCTCACTCCAGCAGGGCCTTTTTAACCCCTTGAATTTTACTTTCAGCGAAATTCATAGTCAATAATATTAATATGCATGATACTTTTTAGTATTACTTCATTATACTTTTACTTTATACCTTTATATATATATTATCCAGCGTAATGTTATTTAAAGAAATCAAGTGAATTTGCACAGGTTTCAAAGAGGGAAATGGGGAGAGAGGGGTTAAGTGACAGGTTAAAGCAGGGTATACTTCAAAAGACAAAAATACATAAGAACAGCCCGGTGAACAGGAACACCGAATGCAGTATGCTCCGCAGTTTTACTAGTGAATTAACTTTTATGAAAGAAAATGTATAATGTAAAATTGTTTCAGATATTCTGGTTACAAAAAACTCCTATGACCCTAAGGTATCCTATGATATTGTGTAAGATATTGCGATATAAACGTCAAACACGTAAATGGTCTGTTGGATAATTTTGGCAACAGGTATGTGTTGAAAAACACTGGCTTGCCCTTTTTTGAGGAGAGTGGCTTTGGACTTCAGTGTAAAAACATGGAGGTGTAAAAAAAAACAGCAGTATTTTCCGCAGCTGATGTAAAGTGAAAGTGAAGGACAGAGATCTATTTTGATCAAACCAATAACTCTGGCGGCGGTAGCGACGTTGAGGCTGTTAGATTTAATATAAGGGGAAACGCTGCGATGGTATTAGTTTTCTCTCAGCAACAATGGCCTTTTTCAGTCGCACATGTGCCGCATTTGCACAGAAGAATTTTCACTCACATATGCCAGTGAAATGCTGGCACTGTAGAGCCCTGTCCATCAACAAGCTCTGTCACTCTTCCAAGTGCATGTTAGCTCAAGATGTGTCTCCAACGGCACCGGAAGTAATGAATGAGCTCCCCTTGACAGTGTGAACTCTGCCCTCTGACCTCAGCGGTGACAAGTCCAGCCATGTGACGTCATAACCAATCACTGGCTAGGGGAGAGATCAGAAGTAGAAAAGACACAAGACAAAATTTGGCTATGATGTCGTGCACAAAGCACACCGAAAGAGCGGGAAACACTGCATCTTTTGTCTTACAAGACGTCTTTTTACCCCAAAAGTAATACTTCTTCTGAAGTATACTGCCGGCTTTAAGATAGGCTGGGGGTTTGAGATGGGGGTTGGGTTGGGCCATCTGTATTATTAACTTATTGTTTACACACAGTCATCTTTTAATATGATGCTGGTAGTTAATGAAAAAATGACTTTCTTAGTTTTTCATTTATTAAATATTTTGCATAATACTATTGCTATAAACCAAGCGATGGCTCAGCATTAAAATAAGATTGGTCAGTAGAGAGTAGCTTTGTGTGCACATTGGCAGATCAGTTTGAGCTCTATCAAGTTGCATGGACTTAACTTGTAGAAGAACCTGTCTTGAACTGCCACTCCAAAACTGAAGTTACAGACTATAAACCTATTCTTCAGTTTTGGGATTGGGGTGCATGTAGGGTCTCAGGCAAGTTCTTATGCCATATGGAGTTGGCTGGCTGTAAGTTCATGAGTTATTTGAAATAAAAAAAACTAAATAAATAAAATTAAAAAATGGTTAATGTTTGTGCATTGCTGTGGCTCTGTTATTAACGCAACATTTTAGTTGCTGCAGAAAACTCTGGAGGTTTATGAGCTACTGTCAAAACAGTGGAACAGTGGAAATACATCAGTTGGTTTGATTTAGGAAGGCTTATTTTGCCTCCATCAAATACCAACTCATTGTATTACTTCCAGGAAACACCAAGTTTCTCAGTAGAGCAGACAGGAGAAAAAGCAGCCTCAGTTTCAGGCGAGGTCTGACACTGGGCTAGTAAACTTTTTGACTTTACAAAGAGGTGATAATGCTACACATTTAGAATACTGGCCAGTATCACCAACTTGTTGGTGTAATATTTTCTATCCAGATCAGTCTGATCATGCATTTTTCTGCATTTTTGACACACAACACATAAATATTGTTGTGCATTGTTTACAGGGGGCAGAGAGTGAGTGTGACATTGGGCAGGAGGCAAGAGAGGGTCAGTTTAGCTACAGTGATATCATGGACATGGGGGATGAGCCAAACCACCCTGACACAAAACACACTGAAGTACAGAGAATTTCAAATAGAGTATAATAGGGTCTGTTTAAAATATCCATATTTTGGACAAGCAATACAAGCAAACGATAATAAAGCAAATACAATGTTTTGTAGAATCAAGTTCTTTATGTGTGTATGTGCACGCATGTGAGTATACAGAAATGAGAGAAAGCATTAAATACAGGTCATCCAACAAATGCTTGAAAATGTCTCTACGGATCCACTGTATGCATGTCACATTCTCATCAAGGGCTGAGCCCCCCTAAAGGTCTGATCTAGAATCATCCCTACTAAGGGTTGATGCAGTTTTATATTGGATATTGAGACTTTGCGAGCAAATAACTCTGGGTGGGGATGTTGCAGCATTAGCATTATAATCCGAACATATACAGATAATCATTTTTAAAAATTAAATAAACAAAAACAAGTATCCATGGTTGTTCATGATGGCATTATATCACATTATCAATGTGCTGATGTCATGTTTTTAGCACAAATGCCTTAAAAGTTTTGCATACACTTTTCCCAACAGTAATGGATGGTACAGACTTGGAGATGATTTGGACACCCTACACATTTTCTACTGGTTTTCAGTGATTATGAATGCTTAAGTTACACAAGTGGTATTGCCAGATTCAGTACTGTCACACCTATCTCCCAAGCCATCACTCATAATTCTAGCACAAACTACGGAAGAGCTATTAAAATGTAAATTAGTACATTGTTGAGGAATCCTCATCTTTTTCTGTCTCCACCTATTTTGAGCGTGTTTAAGTGTTTATGGGTCTATATATGCTACATACTTCAACCTATTCACTTCTCCTTCATTTTGTGTGTATATGTACATCACAGGTACCACTATGCCAAATTTAAGAGCTCTGTGGACTTCTGATATGAATCTAGACAAGTTTAGGTCAAGGTTGTCCCATACGGATTGGCTGTGTTAAGCACCTTTTTTTGTTTATGGGGTACATCAAAACATGGACCAATTTCTCCACTTTTGCATTAAAATATATTTAAACAAGAATCTGTTTCATTTACGGGAGACCTTAGGGATGCTGAAAAACATTGTTGTGTTTTGTTCTATCTCCGGTATGGGGTATCTCGAAAACTAAAGCCTTTTTTGAGGCTCAGTCACTAGCCTAAATGTGCATTTCTATCTATAGGCGCATCCATTACAGAATAATTATCACTATTGTCGGTGTCCTTAACAGGCAGCTCGCGTTGTGCCTGGGCTTATAAAATTTACATTTAAAAGGTTCATTATTACGGTTTTCTATTACTCTGTAATGTAGCACATTGTGAACAATGTTAGGCTACTTATAACATTCCCTGAGCTCAAACCATTTTCTGATGTCCCAAAAAATATATATTCAAATAGTAAAATTAATATCATACATGTGCAACGACTAGCCGATCAATGGCTTGAACTAACAGCTACTAGTCGAGTAGGAAAATCTTTGGTCGGGGGCAGCCCTAGTTACTCTTACAGGCAGGTACATGCAACCACTTATATCCTCCTCAGAAAATGCCTTTCTGTCAGAATCAATAACTCATTGTGTCAGTTTTTGCTTGCATCATTAATACATATGTTGTAGGCCACTTAATGGGTAACATGGCCTATTAGATGTAGCAAACATACACAACCAAAACTTAAGAGATTGGTAATTTACCCATGTAAATCCTGCTCAAAATACCCATTTCTTATGGAAGAGCTTACTCATTTTATCTTGTTTGGGATGGGGGAATTTATTTATTTATTACCATTAATAAGCAAATACAGGATTTACAGTCATAACATTTCTCATAGCAGTGTTAAGTAAAACCATACACAGTATAAAACTGTGCATATATATTTCCTATGTATAGTGATGTTTTGAGAAGCTTGAAGCTTTGTGATGCTGACCAGCACCAATACACTAATGTGATGGATGGCTTTTAGTCATTCTTTGTAGTTAGTTTTAGTCATTCTTTGTAGTTATCGATGCATTCATCACTACCCTGTATATATTAGCAGAACACTGCAATTATGGAGAGCTGCATGATGAGCTAATCAGGGACAGGATAGTTGTAGGACTGGCTGGCATAAGGCTCTCAGAACGTATGCCAATGGGAAAAGATCTAGACTTGGAAAAAGACCACCTACCAGGACAAGGAAGTTTAAAAAACAGCACACCACACTGAGGGGTGATGCCAGTGGTGTAAAGCAGATTGTTTGTAGAGTGTTTAAAGGCAGACAGTAACAGCCTAAATTCTGTAAATCCAAAAGCAATGGAGCAAAGCCACACAACAACGAGAGCAGAAGTCCAAAGAACTCCCAGTGTTGCATGCCTCACCCTAAGCATGAGTGCCATACAAATGATGAAAGGACATTACCAATGAGTGTGTCTTGCAGGAAAAAATAGTCCATGATATTGAGGAAGTGAACAATTTCTTTCTTGGCTCTGACATCAGGCACTGGTGCGTGGACTGCTGACATTGAGATAATCGACAAATATATTACTTTCAAACTTGACACCTGAACGATGTTCTAGTGTGTCACAGACTGTTTTTAACAGCATTTTTTCCAATGCACAGCAGCCTGTTCTCCAGAGAGCCGAGAAACCTTTGTTTGGCTCAGGACAGATTCCACTGGATGAGTCGAGGTATGCCAGATTGCAGTTGAGGATTGCAGTCTATGGAGATGGAAACGCTTTATTCAGTCGAAAACTTGAGCACACCTTTGTTCAGAGGGCCAGCCATCATAGCCCTTGGTTTACTCATCCGTGTCGATAGTATAGACTTGGAGACTCTAAACAGCCAAGGTGGGGTGCAGACAGCATACGCTATAAAGCTGAAAGCCATTTTCCCTGAAAACCCCCAGGCAGATTCCACTTCCATTGGTTGGCTGGAGGAGGTCGTGGTGGAGGAGAAACCCGATTACTGAGGAGTGCATGTAAACAGGATTTTCAGTAATCAGTGTATGGTAGCTTAACCCGCTTTCTCTCAGTAATCGGGTTACTTGTGTGCATGCGAACATGCAAACATGGCTGAATGTGAAATCCAACCAGCACCCTCTGCTTTAAAAGCTAGTGTGTGGAAGTACTTTGGCTTCTATGAAGTTGAAGAGAAAAGGGATCTGGACAAGAGCCACATGATATGCAAGCTATGCTATGATTTTAGTATTGCAAAATGTTTTTTTTGTTTGTTTTTTGTTTTTTGTCTGAAGGATTATATTGCTCATTCCACATAACATGATGATTTTTGGTTAGAAGTCTATTATTTATTTGTGAATGACAGCAACTTTTTATGTTCAGTGATTCAAGCATGATGCAAGTGCACACTTTTCTTTTCCTGTTGGTTCTTTGCAGTGCTGGGAGAAAATTTTTGGCAAATGTAACTTTCCAGTTCATACATCTCTTCCATTTTTGTTTTACAAAAGATAATGGAAGTAAATTTATCTGTGGTTTATTTTAATCTTAGATCATAACAAATACTTTGTTTTAAAAGCAGCAAGTAGTCACACAGTGAGAAAAAAGAAATGCATCGATAATCGTTTTATCATTGCATCGTAGCCCTCTGAAACGTAGTCAAATCGAGGTGCCCAGAGATTTCCACCCCTACTTGTAACCCAAGCGCTGGGTCTTCTGCTGCCAAGAATCCAGCGCTTCAGGATGAGTCTGATGTGCTACTCATACTCCATCATGCATGGGCCATGGAAGTTGCTTTGGACAGCTGATGTGCTTCGCATGCGCCTGACAATCTGTGTGGTGGCCTGGACTCAGCCAACAAGTGAATGAAATGGTGCTAAACTGCACCATTCCTCACTTCTGAGTGAAATGGTAGTGAACTACAAGAGCGTTAAAACCACAAAGAATCACCAGAACGCCCTGAAAAACCATGGCAAAAGTTGAGGGTGGCCTGTTTCTCCTGGGCAGTAAAACTTCTCCAGGTATACTGAGACTGCACAATTATCCAACATCATACTGGGTCCACTGATGTCGTTTTCCATTTAAAGTCGATATTTGCCTGCCATGGCATTCCAGAAGTTCTGATGTCTGATAATGGACCTCAGTTCTCTGGGCAGACTTTCACTTCCTTTGTGACTTTATATGGGTTCAGACACATCACAAGCCACCCACGGTTTCTGTGCAGAATGGGCAGTCCAGACTGTGAAAAACCTCCTGAAAAAGGCAGCTGATCCCTACCTGGCTCTACTTCCCTACAGAGCCATGCCTATCCATGCCTTACAACCTGGCTCATCTTCTCTGTACCCTGAACTGCCCAGGAGTGCCGTTGCTGTTGCTCAAAAGGATAGGAGAGGAGGATGTCAGATGCTGAAAACTAGAAGAACAATTATGGGTGACTGACTCAAAGACATCAGCAACTGTGCAACAGAACCACTCCACTGCAAGGTCTTACTTGGTGGATCTACCTGTGCAAAGGTACCTGATACCTTTGCACACTTCACCATCAGAGAAACGTTGTTCACCAAAGTACTCTAGAGCACTCCAGAGCTGACCTCTGAGGAGGCTCCCATGTCACCTGCCGTGGTACCCCAGGTCTCACCAAGAGAGACTCCTACTCTCAGAACTAGGTCTGGGAGAGCCATAGGTAACCCTATCAGACTGAATCTGTGAACTGTAAGCATGGGCGTGGTAGTGGGGGGAAAAGTGAACCTGACTATCCAGGGCCCGAGTAGGGAGAGGGCCCAAAATCCTGATTTTTTTTTTTTTTAGCTTTTTTTTCCCGAATGAATTGGGCCCTCCAATTAATTAGTGTCATAATTTATTTCAAATATACTGATAACATCAACAGAGAGAATGAACTTTATGTCACAGTCCTCCCAACATATTGGACATTCTGGGGGCCCCCTCTTGGAGGCGCAAAATGTTTTAGTCCGCCCAACAGCGACCAGCGACAAGTGTAACGTTAGTGAGCCCAGATTGAATGACCTGGGGGCTAGACATCATGCTGCCCAAAAAAGCACAACTCGGAGTATCAAAAGATGAAAGAAAAAGAAAGAAGGCAGAATGAGGGGAGGCAGTGGCAGCTGTTGACTGCTTTCCTTCCCAAAGGTGAACCGAGTTTGCTTGTTATGCAAAGTCCAATTAAAGTTAACATAGTCCACTCCAGACAGCTGCTGCTGATGTTTGTATGCTCACGTGAAGTCTTTAGCTTAGCTAGTTGCCAACCAGGCTGCTTGCGGCTGTAAGTATAAAGACAATTATGGGACCGCTAACGTCAGTTGTCAACATTAACCAGTTGCAGAAACAAACAGTGGCGCTGGCGAAGCCGCAGCAGCTGGAGCAGCAGGAGCAGCAGTGGCCAGTCCTGGCGGCTCTTCTGAACATGAGGCTCAGGCTGAGATTAGAGATGAGCAAAGACAAGGTGAGATCGTTGTTCAAGTATTCAAGGGCGAGCTCCCCCCTCCGACCCCCTCTTACGTTGGTATGTTGGTTCGCGAGGGAGAGAGAGACAGAGAGAGAGAGAGAGAGAGAAACACCATCACAACACTTGACACATTATAAATCAATATCTGATTTTTTTAATTTTTATTTTTATATTTTTTTCTCTTTATCTTTAGTTTATCTTAATAATTTTCTTAATAATTTGTTATAATAGTTGTTATAGTAATATTTCTAATCTTTTGTTCTTAATAATTGTTATAATCATCCATTGTAAATTTGTAGTAGCTTTGGCAATATTGTTAATCAACTGTCATGCCAATAAAGCTCATTGAAATTGAAATTGATTGAAATTGAAATTGAGAGAGAGAGAGAGAGAGAGAGAGAGAGATATGCCGACCTACATAGGTTATTTGTCACATTTTACTTTGTGAATGTTTCTTTTGTTTTTAACAACATGGCTTTGGGCAACAATGTAATATCAACATTCATGCCAATAAAGCTTATTTGAATTTGAATTTGAGAGAGCTGCTGACTGGTAGAATTGCTGCCTAAATGCCAGTTTTTGGTTCAGTGCGTGTGCTATAGCCTATTGTCTACTAACACAGCAGAGCTGAAAGTGAAACTCTGTGCTGAGACTTAATAAATGATCCACCTAGCAATATTTCTGCTGCATATATCAACATGTAAATAGCCT
>OMLF01054850.1:0-11637 GCA_900302615.1 Holocentrus rufus
GACTCCAGGGCCCAGTTTTTCAAAACTTTAAATCTGGATCAGAATGGTCTGGAAAATCAAATCAAATCAAACCATGTTCTCCTCTATACAGAATCAGAACTGAATCTAAAATTAGCCCTTTTTAATATTAGGAAATATTTTAATATTATCTAGGAAACAAGTAATTTCTTAATCAATGATTATATAAACTCTTACAAGCTTGGTTTTATGTTCCTAGCAAATCATGTTTGAGTTTGAGATTCGACAGAACAAAAAAAGGAGGGGGAGTTTGTGCCCTTTTAAGGGATAAGTTCCTTTGCAAGAAATTATCATTTGGAGAGTTTTCATACTTTGAATATGTAACATTTAAAATAGAAAGGGGATTCTCTCCATGTATTCTATATATGGTGATACCAACCAAATACTGTCCAAACTTCTTAGATGAGTTCACTGAGATGCTTTCTATTATTTGCACTGAGTTTAACTGTATAGTAATTACAGGTGATTTTGATGTACACACAGGTAATGTTAACAACAAAAATGCCAAAGAACTTTCTACTATACTTGACAAGTTTGATCTATCCCAGCATGTGACAGATCCAACCCATAGCCTACTAGGGGACTCACTGGTTATTACTAAGGGTGCTAACATCTCAAACGTCACAGTGCCTGATATTGCTCTATCTGATCATGTGTATTCTTTGATCTGTCGGTCATGCCCAAAATCAATATTACATCTGACGCTGTTAAAAAGAGAGTGCCAGGACAGTTTTTATGGAAGCCATCAAATCAAAAACCGACCCAATTTCATATGAGCTACTGGATAACTTCAGCTCTAAAATTACAAACATAACCTAATTAATATCATTACATCTGTCAAGGTTAAATCAATCTCGAGTAAGCAAAAGGCACCACAAAGAGACACTAATTCTGTAAAGGCCCAGAAAGCCGAAAAGCAGAGCAAAAATGACTTAAATCAAAGCTCCGTATTCACTATGAAATCTATAAAAAGAGACTATGTATTTACAGTCAGGAACTGAAAAGCACCAGGCATTTCTATTGTTCTTTTACATCATGTCTTAGACCTGAGCAAAATATATGTAGTTTTATTCTGCCAAACACTACACATTGGTGCTGTGCTTTCTAAATATTTCAATTTATATTTCCTATTCCTATTTTATTGTAAAGCACTATGAATTGCCTTTGTGTATGAAATGTGCTGTATAAATAAAGCTGTCTTAAAAACAGTACTCTTCCCTTGGTCTACTCCCAGCAGATTGTAGATTACAGCAGGTTGTTTGCTATGAATTGTTTATAATAAAAGGCCTTAAACATACAGAGCCAGCTCTCCTGCATTCTCCAAGGGGCACAGTAAACATCTTTTTCACTACAGAGTTAATTTACCCAGTGCAGAAGTGCCTAGTGACCCTAGTGGGCATAGCTGTGCAGATGGACATCTCGGGTCATATCTTGGGTTACCATATTTCAACATAAATGAACATAGCCATTCTGAAATGTGTTTGTTATTGTAACAGTGCAAGCCTGCATCATCACTTATCCCATCATGCTGTATGCAGAAGTTCACTCACTTTTCAGACAATAAATGGAGGCAAACTGTTTGCTTTGTGAAACTGTGTCTGGTGTGCAGCTACAATGAGGGAAAAGGCTATTAGGCTACTGTTAGTGCTTATTAAACTGAGACAATTACTAAAATCAAAGTACGATGGATTGAGGGCTCACCTCCAAAACACACAAACCCAGGCTGCTTTATAGGTGTCCCTTGACAGGTTAACTCAAATAAGACCTTCCCTTGTGTAGAGGCAATGATGTAGTTTTCCTATTCCATCGAGGCGATGAGTTTTGGGTGAAAAGCCAATGACGGTTAACATCAGATGTAACTAATTTTATCAACTAAGTAATTTTATCATATTTATTTACCACAGAAAATCCAACTGTAATACCATAGGAGATTTTTAAAAAATGCCTTGCGGTCTATCTACAAAAAGTAATGGAAGTACACTTGGAAAAAGAGGTCTCAGTTGAATCACTCCACTATATTTTCACAGATTGACATCAAGTATTCTATCATCTAGCGCCACCAGCGGGTGAAATCTTGCACATTAATATCTCAAAAGTCATTTTTTTGAGCCCACTGGAAAGTGGGGGCCTCTGGTTGGTCAGCTACTGGTCAGCTGGTTGGAACTACAACTGTCCAGTGTTAACAACTTGTTAGCTAACAGAAATACTAGTTTATTTAAAGACTTTCATTGCAGACGTCACTTAACGCACCTGCCAGACAAAACTGTGTCACAAAATCAAGTTGTGACACATTACCTGAAATGTGTTGAACGGAATAAGACAATCTCATTGACCAGCCTAAATAAATTGATTAATAAATAAATAGCCTAAATAAATAAATTCCATTCAAAATGCGCTTGAAGTGATGACGGAATAACTAACTAACCAACTAACGAACTAACTAACTAAATTCCATTCAAAATGGGATGTCAGTGATGAGGGACATTTAAGTGACACAGAGTGCATCACCGGCAACAGGTGGCGGTCGGTGACCTACACATGTGTATGTGGAACCATGTGTCAAGTTAGCCAGAATGAATAATATCACTTAGTGTGATATTGATCTTTCAAAATAATACAAGCGTTGTAGGCTAAAATTTATTTGAAAAAATAGAGTTGGTTCCAAATAAGAATAAAACATACGTATAAAAAGCAATTATGAGTGAACCTAAACAACAACAACAACAAGAGGCCTATGTTCGTCTTATTGCAGCACATCATAGTCATTTAAACTGTATAAATTGCCATATACAGGCGACTCAATTATAATATACTGCCACCAGCTTGAAAAAGTCCACTTTAACCAACAGCTGAGGCACAACTGTTCTCAAGGCCTGTAGAATATGAGCTCTGGTTGCAGGATGAAGCTGCAACCAGTAACAATGGAACAATTGATGAGCTTTTATTTTGAGGGCAGAGGCGCTATGCTACCGGTCTCCGTCTGGCAAACTCTGACTGACTTCATTCAGCTTCATCCTGCAAGGCTATACCTACATGCCCTGTCTCACTCAACGGTTTACTGACGACCTGCGCACTGCGGCTTCTTCCCGGCAATTTCATCAGGGACTGGACCAATACTTGGGCCGAAATTACTTGTCAGCATCGAGGTAGGATACGTGCATACAGGGTTTAGAGTCAGGATTTAGAGGCATTGTTTGAGATATTAAAGCAGCAATGCCTTGATGTGGTTTGGTGGATAGCGACGGTTACCCTCGATACGTTTTGGCTCTATCTCACAATACATGCCGCTTTCTACTGTATGTTGACAGCGCTGTGTCAGATGTCACTGAAAAGTCTGGCTGTTTAATATGTCCTTGCTTACCGCTGGAGCTACATGCCCGATGGAACATGACCTGATACCCTGTACGACTTAATAGGATTCAGTCTTCAATTCGGCATTCATCATAAACAGCAAGGAACACTTGTTAAAATGAAAAAAATAAAAAATAAAAATCAAGTTGAAGAATTAGTTGGGTTTAGCTTCAACCAAAATCCACCACGGTGGGCCGTACAGCTGCTGTAGCAACCAGTTGAGATTTCATTGAGATAAAGCGTTGCTCGGTGGTTCATTTGTCCGCCGAATTTACCAGCAGAGTTACGATTCGTTACTGAGCTTAACTTATGTTTTGCCGATGAGCAATATGCAACATGAGAGTGTCAGACTGTAGAATTTGCCCATATCTCCCTATACAAGACACGTAACAGGGCTAGCTGGGACACGACTGAGGGCTTTGTTTTCCTCAGACTCGGGACACGTTGTCATTTGCCGCCTGTCACTGATTCTGATACAGTCGCTTTACATATTCATACAGAAACATTTCAAATGGGTATTCCTTATGAAAAATGAAATAGGTTAACATGCCCATTATATTTCTGTAGCGACTTATTTTTAAACAAATGAATGAATAGAATTAACAATTACTTAAAAAAATACTTAACTACTAATTCTTGTTGACTTGCAGTCTGTTTCTTCAACCTCCGTCAAAAAATGACTAAACCAACTGCCTCTTTATTACAAAAGGCTCTTATCTCAGAATATTCTAATAGCCCGATAAATAACAAATAAGAGAATCTGCATAGGCTATGCATAGGTACTAATTTAAATATTAATTATGTAATATAGGCCTGTCGAACACCCGTGGCTTCATGATCGGACATTTAAATATTACCGGCAACGTCAAGGCGAGAGTGTGTCGCTCAGCACATTGTTTAGCCTTAGTTGAGTTGCGAAGGCCCGCCCACTTAATAACTTTATTGCTTTTTGATTATTATTTGTTAAATCTAAAATGTTTATTGTGCACTTGATTATTACACATTTACATATTAAATATTTATTCATTTATTAAGGATTTATATAAACTCCATTTCAGGTCCTGCAGTAGGATGCTTTTAGCCGTTTCAAAATCAAGGGCGTAAAGTAGTTTAATGCTGAAACAAAAGCTGATTAATAGATTAGTCTATTGAAAAAAAAAAAATCTATTACAATTTTAATAATCAATGAATTGTTTTAGTCATTAATCATGTAAAAATACTCAAATCCATTGCAGCCCTACTAAGATCACTAAGTCTGCTTACTTTCCTCTATCATTATGAAATTAATAGCCTACTTTGGGTCTCTTTTGTGGCAGGTGGTCAGACTAAGGAAATAGCCTCATTGAAGACATCACTTTGGCTCTTATAAGCTTTCTGATGAGCATTTGCCATTGTTTTTGACACTTTGTAGACTGAGTGATTAATCGATACATAAAAAACAATAGATACACTGACATTGAAACACACCATTTCTTGCAGCCCCACATTTATTACTTTTCTAATTATAGCACACCAATTCAAAGGTCTCTACAGTGTTATGCCAAGTTGCTCTTGAGCAGTTGCTAAACAAGGTGGTTAGCCACAGCTTAGGCAGGTAAGATGTATGTTGACCAGATTTTTTACATTGGCTCTTAATATGACTAAACAAGAATTTTACTCGTCTACACTGAGTTTTAGAAAGATACTATGGCTTACATAGAAACATAACAACAAATCTATAAAGCATATATGAGATAAAGGATTACTTCAACATTTTGGGCAAAACACCTCTTCGGACTTGCCCAGACTGAGACAAGATGTTCAAGACCGTTTTCACCTCTGTACGTGCACTGGTTTGATTCCTAGGGGTAGCATTTCATGTTAGCTTAGCATTAAGACTTGATGTCTACAGGAGTCATTAGCCTAGCTCTGTCAAAGTGAAAAAATAAAGCCTACAGCAACTCTGAAGCAGGGTGTCACAGGGTAACAAAATACATGTCCTGTTCTTTTTTTTTTTTTTTTTTTTTTTTTTTTTTTTTTTTTCTTAAAGAGAGTTGTTTCAGGAGAAACTAAATGGTAGGAACTATAACCTATAGGCACATATGTCCAGCGGTTATAGTTCCTACCAACTAACTTCTACTAAAACAATCCCATTTTTTTTATGCAATTCCAATACATGTATTTCAAATACATTTGATAAATTGTGTAAATAAGACAGCTTTGGAGTTGTTGTAAAGTTTATTCTTTCACTTTTATAGAGCTAGGCTTATGACTCGAGTAGACTTCCAGTGTTTCTGCTAAGCTAACATAAAATGCTACCCATCCGAAGCGAACCAGTGGACGTACAGAGGTGAAAATGGTATTGAACATCTTGTCTCAGTCTTGGTAAGTCAGACAAAGATTATTTTGCCCAAAACATTGTAGTATTCCAAAATATATTTAAGTTCCATGAGATCACTATGGACTCCCTTTTGACTACCACATGCACATTACAAGTCCCTATGTTACAGTGATAGTTCACTCAGGATCCTACCTCTTTGCTGAGTTTATTGCTGTGTTTCAGGTGTATGTGAAGAAGATGTAAGGTGTGTCAGAGTGTATGTGAGCCATGGCGCCCCCCACCTCGACCACAGTGTCCTGGCTGAAATTGGGGTGGCTGCATGGGGTTCGTGGTAAACTGCTCCGGCGCTATGAACACAACCTTTTGGTCTCCTGCCTGGCTGGTCTGTATGGCTGTCAGTGGAGACGCTACCAGAGGAGCCGCACTCTGCCCGGAGACTGCTGCTGCAACAAGGTTAGAATACACTCACAGCTGGGCTTGGACTCATGTCTTTTAATAAAAGAGAAGTATCAGCCAGTCAGTATTGTCCATCAATGATATGATGGACATAATGCAGCTTGATTGATTATAGAATCAATCTGTTTATATGGAACACCCTCTATTGAGACATATTTATTAGATTCCACACAGGTATTTTATTCTTATTCTGGATTTCAAGTGAGAGCTTTAGTTACACATGATGGTGAAAATGTTGTTTCAGATGCTAAAATCCTGGGAGATATTCAGTATCATACAAAGTATCGTCTGTCTGTAGCTTCAGTCCAAAATATATTGGTCGGACCCAAAGCCAAAAGACTATTGATCAAACATACACTTTATGTCCAGTCAGTTCAGTTTGAAATTTAATTCACTCTAGTTCAGTTCAGTTCAATTTAATTAAATTCAGTTCAGTTCTATTCAATTCAGTTGAATTCTTTTCCGAATTAAATTCAGTTTGCTTTACCGGAATGAATGTTAGAGGAAAAGCATACAAAAAATGAAAATGTAGACATAATTACTACTTAGTCAGCAGCATGTTTGCATGGGCTTGACTGTCAGTTTGAAGTCTTGCTAAGGTAGGAACAGTGTTAAAACAAGAAAGCACAACAAATAAATACAGCTCATTTACTTTCACATTCTTACTGAATGATGCTATGATGAAAAGCAAAAATGTCTTTGTTAGGGTTGGGGTTATTTTTAAGGCCTAATTTGCGTCATAATGTTTGCAGCCACAGCTAAGCCACTAAGGAGCTTTTCTGTTTGAATTCCTCTCTCTCTTTAGGGGTCAGTGGTCAGTCTTCCATTTCCATGGAATGTTACAAGGCAATAAAATCAAATCACACGTGTTGCATTGAAAGAAGTGCAAAAACAGCAAGTTCTGGCCTGTCATGTGGTGTTTTTCTTCTCTTATAGTTGGAAGGAGCCAGTTTTGCTCTACTTGTGGCGGCTTTCGGCCTAACCTTGGTATTTCTCTACTTCTGGGGGGAAGCACAGAACGACTACAATGATTTTGATTGGTGGGTTGAGTAATATATGCAGCATAGTATGGTCATAAATAAACATAAAGTACATGCTTGTGTGCACAAATATGCATGTGTACTAAGGCTAGGCGATATGGACAAAATCAAATATCACAATATCTTTAACCAAATACCTCGATATCAATATTGTGATGATATTGTAGGGATTACTATTGGAGCTTTCATAAGATATTTACATACAAAGCAATGCTAATGCCATATCACAACACTACAATATCAAAAATCCCAGGCAATATCTAGTCTTGTATCACGATATCGATATAACATCAATATGTATCAACCAGCCCAAACATGTACACACACCTTAAAGGAATACCCCAACATTTTGGGTGAGACAAGATGTTCAATACCATTTTCACCTCTGTACATCCACTGGTTCAGTTCCTATGGTTAGCATTTCGTGTAAGCTTAGCATAAGGACTTGAAGTCTACAGGAGTCATTAGCCTAGCTTCATAAAAGTGAAAAAAAATAACCTTACAGCAGCTCTGAAGCTATTTTATTAACACAATGTATTGTATATTTGAAATTCACGTCTTGGAATTTTGTTTAAAAGGAAGAGTTGTTTTAGGAGATGCTAGATGGGTAGAACTAAGCTAAAACAAAGTGCTACCCTTAGGAACTGAATCAGTGGATGTG
This sequence comes from Holocentrus rufus, assembly GCA_900302615.1. Taxonomy (NCBI): domain Eukaryota; kingdom Metazoa; phylum Chordata; class Actinopteri; order Holocentriformes; family Holocentridae; genus Holocentrus; species Holocentrus rufus. The sequence continues at coordinate 7,847 of OMLF01054850.1, forward strand.
CAGAAGAGAAAATGGTATTGAACATCTTGTCGCAGTCTGGGTAACTCAGAAAAAGGGTATTTTGCCCCCCAAAATTGAGTATTCCTTTAAAGGAACACATCAAGGCTCTGTCGTAAACCCAAGGAAGCTTCCTATTTAGCTAGCATATTTCTAGGTAGGAAATGGAAATTTCCATACAGTGTTTCTTTTGACAGAGAAGGACATCACATTTGCAACATTGCACAGTTCCTATTTGATGGTTGACTGGACCTTATGCATTGTATCTATAAAAATGACAGGGCTTATTTTTCACAGCCAACAAACACACAAAGTGAATCAGCATAATTCTTATCATTTCTTTTAATCTGATTTGAAAAAGCAAATTTGATTGTACTGGGTGTTGGAGGAGTGTTATGTCTGCATACAGCAATGTGTATACTTAAGTGTTAGCCTGAGCCAGCAATCTATCGAGAACTTGAAAATGACTATGGTGGAGTGGTGAACTTGACCACAGGGAGCAATCTATCGAACTACTTGGTGTGTCCCTTTAACAGGAGGGAAGGAAGAGTCTTTTTGAAATTCAGTGCTTTCAAGTTCATCTCATCTTTTGAAACCTGCAGAGTGTCTCGCTCTCTTATGCATATCTCTCAGACTTTCTATTTCAGTGTTTCTTTTGTGTAGCTCATCATTGCATAGTGTTTCTTCTAAGATTTCATTATACACACTGACACTCTTTCTGTCTTTACTCATCTGTCTCAAATCACCGTGGGTATGCAGGTTTAACTTTGGGAACTTGGGATTCTGGTTTCCATGGTCTGTGGTGCTGCTGGTCATCGCTGCAGCCTTCTTCACCTACATCACTGTGCTAATGGTAAGTGTGGTCAGTGCTAATATAACATCTAGGGTTAAATTTACATATGGGTGTGCCAAATTACCTACTATCTACTGCCTTAAAGAAAAATACCCCATTTCTGACTTACCCAGACTGAGACAAGATGTTACCATTTTCATCTCTGTTTGTCCACTGGTTCGGTTCCTATGGTTAGCATTTTGTGTTAGCTAAGCATAAAGACTTACAGGTCAAAGTCTAGAGAGTCATTAGCCTACCTGCGTATTTGAAATACATATCTTGAAATTAAAAAACAAAACAAAAACGGGGGTCGTTTTAGGAGAAGTTAGATGGAAGGAACTATCGATGGTAAGAACTATAACCGCTGAACATATGTGTTCATCGGTTATAGTGCCTTCCATCTAACTTCTCAGAAAACGACCCTTGTTCTTAAAAAAATTCCAAGACGTGTATTTCAAATACACATGGTACATTGTGTAAATAAGACAGATTCACTGTTGCTGTAATGTTTATTTTAACTTTGACTTCAAGTCTTTATGCTAAGCTAACATGAAATGCTAACCAATGGAACAAAAGCAGTAGATGTACAGAGTTGAAAATAGTATTGAACATCTTGTCTCAGTCTGGTTACGTTGGATAAGGCTATTTTGCCCAAAATGTTGGAGTATTCCTTTAAACTACCCACTATCTTAGTCGTACAGATAGCACTGCTACCCTGGCTGATGCCACCCTCCCACTAATAATCATGGATCACTCGGCTCTTTTTTTCTGGCTCACAAGGTTTTCACAAGGCTATCACCTCATATCACCTCTTTCACTCTTTCCTTCTCTAGGACTCACTATCCCTATCAAGTATCTCTCCTTTTCTTCTTCCTTTTCTCCCTTAACCACAAATGTTTCTTTCTCCACCTAACACATGCATGCAGTCACACTTCACCATCTAATTATCCCACAAGGCTTCTTCATGGGATGTTTCGTTTTCTTCTTTGGGGAAAGATGTCTTTTTTATATTGATATCCAGTATCCACAAAATTAAATTGCATGGCCCACCACAGCACCTCAAACAGGTCAAAGGTCCTCAAGTTTCAACCAGCAATATCTCAGACACCACACATCATCATGCATGCAAGAAAAAAGAATTCAAGAGCAGACACTTCGCTGCTTGCTCTTGCCTTGCTTTGCTTTTTCTGCTAATATTCCTCTTTTTCTCTGAGAGACACTATGAGCAACGGCTCCTGGATACTTATAAATTTTTTCTGAAGATACTAGGCCACTGCTATATTTCAACATTTTTCTTTTTATGTCCTCGGTGTAACGTGAGCGTGGCCTTCCAACAACACAAGCCTGATAACAGCTAAAGCTAACTAGCAGCAAGATGCCTCTCGACTCCGCAGAATACTACAAACTCCTACAGAAGATTGCTGTGTTGGAAACCAAAATTCAACGGCTAGAAGTGAATGTGGAGGTAAACGGACTAGCTGGTAATGATACCACTTTGCCATTTCTCTCATCTGCTCACAACAGCAGAGAGGAGCATGCTAACACGCAGCTAATTAGCTCCAACAAGGCTGTTAAGAAGATGGAGGGCTGTGTACCAGGCAAGAAATCATCAAGTGAAACTCCCTGGAATTCTTTTGGTGCTAAGCCCAAGGTTAGAACTTCTACCTGTGAGATGAAAGAACGAGTAACTGGCAGAGCCCAGTGCCCTGAGATTAGTGATGCGACTGGCTGGCCTGCCTTATCTCGCAGGCAAACTGCTTCTACCCCTGTTCAACCCTGGACAACTGTCACAAGGAAAAGGATAGCTAAGGATGAAGTCAACCAGCAACCACCAAGCTTTCAGCAACAGATGCTGCATGACTGTGGCTCCCCATCCAAACACATCTCATCTTCACAAAGTAGGGTAAGGACCGAGACAAATTCTGGTGTAAGAAGGCTACATGGAAAGCTACCGACCAGGCCTCAAACACTCATTGTGGGTGATGTTACTGTAAAAGGTCTGAGAGGACTGTGCAGCAAAAATACCAAAATACTTTGCTTTCCCAAAGATACAGTCTCTGGCCTGGCAGAAAAATTACTACATGTCACAGATGCACACCGGACAGTGAAAACTCTCATTTTACACACAGGGGGCAATGATGTAGTGAAGCAGCAGTCTGAAGTGCTAAAACAAGACTTTACTGATCTGTTGAACACTGTCCTTTCTCTGGATATCGAAGTGTTCATCAGTGGCCCTCTACCACCTGTCAGAAAAGGTGATGAGAGATTCAGCAGAGTGTTGGCACTGAACAAATGGCTTTTGGCAACGTGCAACGCCCACTCTGTGAACTTTATTGACAATTTTAATATTTTCTGGGAACGCAGACATCTCTTTAAGGCAGATGGAATTTGTCAGCAAAACTATTCTCCTCTAACCTATTTTACTTCCTGCATCGCCCATCTGCTCCCTCTGCCAAGGACAAAAGACATGAGGAACCAAAACAAAACGAGCTGAGAACTCAGCATTCCAGCACTGGACAAAGACGGCCTGTACCATGCGAGGAGAGATATCTGAGCACAGAGGAGGAGGCTGCGCCAACATCCACCAAGACGGGTGGCTCTCTCCCTCATCCAACAAGAGACCCATCACCCCCCCAAACCCCTTCTTCATCCCTCCATATCCCATCCAGGTCATCACTCTCACCCTCCTCTCCCCACCCGGAGTTCACAGACTTCACGGACCAGATGAATGATCTCGTCCTTGATGGAATCAAACTTACACCACGCCCAATTCCCCTCCCTCGGCACACCCCTCCGTCACCAAAACGATTCCGTGCTCCGCCTCCCCCTCAGAATCATCCTAGGTCTCCACCTATCAGTAGCACAGCACATCATGTCTGTGCTCAAATTACAACAAACTGATACCAGCTGGGTCTAAGCTACAAAGATGACATCACTAATTCCTCTCCTCCAGAAAAGCTGG
>OMLF01054868.1:0-11475 GCA_900302615.1 Holocentrus rufus
AAAGGTAACAGAGTTCAAAGCAGTTAACACAAGCATATATATTTACAAGGAAGGAATAGGTAAATAGTGATAGAACTCCATTTATTTTCAAAGAATTCAAATGGAAATTTAATTAATTTGTCACAGATTTCTTATTAGAACACACTTATTGTTAGTCACCTATAACGTTAAGTCTGCCTCACTCATGTCTTTAAGTAAAAAAACAAGAAATATTACAGTTGTTTTATTGCTGTCAATGAAATTACAGGTTTAGTAAACTTAACAGAGTTCAAAGCAATAAACATAAGCATATAAATATTGCAAAGCAAGGCATTTATTGACATTATTTACCGATTGTCGTGGTTTTCCGATGGTTTTGAATTGCCCGCCAAGCACTTCCGGGAACTATTGGAGGGCTACATGGACCACGTGATCGGCCAGCTTTTTGAACTTCCGTTGTCGCCACTCTCTCTCTCAAGGCGCTCTAAGCAACACCAATGACGATCCAGAAGGACGTGAAGCCAAAGATAGTATGTTGCAGCAGACTGCTCACTTCACTCTAAAAGCCCCCTCGTCTTTATGAAAACAACCTGGACTTCCGCGATTGATTTCAAACTACCGAAGAGTCATAGGACTTTACACATTAGCAGTGTTTTTTCGAGCTGGAATATAACTTCAGACCACAAGACAGCAAAGGTAAGACATGCTTTATGATTCTATGAAGTTTTTTTTGCGACTCTTTGCTTGCTTGAAGTGAGAAGTGAGAAGAATTTGTAGAAGCACTAAATCGGACGTGCACTGTTTTGTGTTGTTGTTACATGCCCATTTAATTGCTTGGGGGTTTGAACTGTGTTTCGTTTAGTTGGCAATGCTTGATGGAGGCTTTTAGCTGAGTTTCTCCCCGTCATTTTGGTATGCTACACGTTAGGATTGGTGCATAGATCTTCTGTACCGCACGCATCTGACCCCGCCCCCTGTACAGGGGGCTCTCGTGTCACGACGCATACTTTCCCCCTCTTCTTTTACTAAAGAATATTTTGACTTATTTACTTACTGGTAGTCTTCTGCGTCTTCTCTCTTAACTCCTTTTGAGATCTTGACCACGCGCTGAGCCGTTGCTGTCGGAGCGCGCAACAGCGGCCGGGGGCTCGCTGTGCATTTGGGATGAAATGCATAACTGACGCTACTACAATCTATACTGGCCAGTGGGGTGGCCAGCAGGGTGGCCAGCAAATTTATAGGGGGGGCCGTGGCCACCCCTGGCCACCCCCTGGTGGCGCCATTGGTTACCTTGTCAGGTATTCTACTTTTTGTTCACAAAACTGAAGCTTATCTTTACTGACCTTGTGACATCTCACTGCCAAAGCACCTCTACTGTGTCTTTCTCACACTGTTCTTTGGAGGAGCTACAAATCAACAGATCATCCATGTACTGTATGACAGTACTGGATACATTCAAATGTTGCAAATCCTCGGCCAGCACTTTGTTGAACATTGCTGGGCTGTGCAAAAACCCTTGAGGCAACCTAATGTTAGTATATTGCTGTCCCTCATAGGTGAAAGCAAAAAGGTACTGTGAGTCTGGGTGTAATGGAACACTGAAGTACGCTGAACACAGGTCAATCACTGAATACCAAGAACTGTTTGGTGGTATGTTGCATAGTTTGGTGTGAGGGTCAGGATCAATTGGGGTTTGTTCCACGACAATTGCATTCATGGGTCTGAGATCATGCACCAATCGATAATCAGGTGAGTGTAGTTTTGGAATAGGACAAATTGGAGTATTGCAGGGACTTTTAGTTTTAATCAGAACCCCAGCCTCTATGAAGCCTGTAATGATAGGTCTGATTCCTTCGATGGTCTGTTGTTTGAGTGGATTTTGTCTTTTATATGGCAAATGTAAGCCTGATCTTAATTTTTTGTGTACAGGCTGTGCTGATTTTATGAATCCTACATCTGTTTTATGTTTGGATCATACTTGTATGGGTACCTGGTCTAACAAACTTTCATGTTCACTCGCTATCATCATTTTGATAGGTGGCCTTGGTTCCAGCAACACTTCCTCCGCCACTGTTTCATCATATTCTTTTATGGAGATTTTCCAGTATTGGTAGTCTGCTGACACCTGAATTTGGATTGAACTTTCTCTAATCCTGTTTTGACATTGCTGTTTTCATCATGGGGCCATGGTCATGGGATTCATGATTCGTTTTGATAAGCAAGGTAATGTGGGGAACAGAATTTGATACTTTAAACCATTCTTGCAGTTGTGATGGAAGTGTTACTGCATGTCCGTGGGCTGGTCAGTGGGCATCTGGAGATGCAATCCACTGGGAGTACCGGTGATTGTGGCTCCCAATTTGCACAACAAATCTCGACCCAACAGATTGACTGGTGTGTCTCTAGAGTATATGATGGATGCAATAATGGTCTTTCCGTCAACTTGTATGGTGAGTGGTTCAGTGAACGGAATTATCTGTATCTTCCCAGAGAAGCCTATTGTTTTTACTGACATATTAGAGAGGGGGAGATAGGAGCCAGTCTTTCCAATAAATGTATATGTTGCACCTGAGTCCACCATGAAAGATATACCCTGTATGTCTAGAGGGATGTTGGGTTCTTCTTGTGGTTGCAATGACAGTGTTGGTAACAGTGTCTCCCCCTCAGGCTTCTCTGGGCACCCCTAGTCCCACCTAGGAGTGTCCTCTTGGTATGGGTACCTCATTGGTTGCCACTGCTGTTGAGCTGGTGCTTGTTGTTGCTGATATTGTTGGCACTCGCACTGAAAATGTCCTGTTGGCCACATCCCCAGCACTCTCTCCCTGAGGATGTGTTGTTTAGCGCAGGTTGTGATTGAGCTCTGTGAAAACCTTGTGGTGGTTGCCCTGTGCCTCCTCCTCTGCCACCGCGAGGTCTGAATCTGCCTCGTCCTTGCGGTCGTTCCCCTTTGGAATGTACATGCACATGTACTGGGGTTGCTGGTGCTGGTGCTGGTGCTTGGGGAGGCTGTGAGGGTTGAACTGGGGCCACAGCTTGAGGAATGACAGGAGCTTGTAACACTGGTTGTTCCGGCTGTGGTGCGGCGGCCTGAGTGACTATTACCACCGGGGCCTGTACTTTGGCCTTCTCCTTTTCTTTTCTTTGTTTAGTTAGCTCCCCCAGCTGGAGCTGAGTCAATTTGTTAATCAGTTGTTTACTGTGCTCTTCTGCCTTCTGCTTCTCTTTCCTCCAATTTTCCACATGATGAACCACATGCTCCATGTACATTGGCCAAGGCATCTTCATCAGCTACCACATTGTCTTGGTGTTTCTGCACCTCTGTTGGCATGGCCTTTTTGCCATTAGTTTGAATAAACTTTCTGTAGTGTAGTTTGCATTCCAAGTGCTTCATGTCTCAGCTTTCCATTTGCGATGAAAGTCATGTAGGAACTTGGTTGGACATTCATCTTCCTTCAATACTTCCCCCTCCCGTTTGTAGGGATCCATCCTCTCTGGATACTGTTTTCTCAGTTCCGCCCATACATTATTTCGATGTCCTCCAAATCCCACGTGGTCTACTGTATTGCCAGTTACTACCGGCAACCCTGCTGCTCTGAATATTTCTTCAGTTATGGAGATCCCTGCTACATGCATGAGCAGAGCTTTCACATCTCATTGAACTGAACCTTCATGCTCCCAGGTGTGGTCCAACTCTGGGGTCGTCTGGATTCAAAATCTATTCCCCATGATCGCAATAATTCCTCTTGTTCCTTTTTCCTCAATAATTCCTCTAGTCTCTTTTCTTCATCAAATTGCCTTTTATCACCATATCCATCACTTTGCCTTTTCGCAGAGCTCTTTTCTTTTTCCATGTTACTTTCCAGCTTTTGCAAGTCAGCCTCCATTTTCTTTATTGTCTCATCCTGACGCTTGATGACTTCTGTCAGGAGTTCAGCTCCAGTGCCCCTGGAACCGGAACTCCTGTCCTGGAACTGGAACTCCCGTCCTTCTCTCGCGGTCTCCACCGAAGTGTGTGGCCTCTCTCTAGTGTCTGTGTCAGGTAGTTGTAAGCCTCTTCTTCTCTTTCACTGAGGTTCAGGGCACTGCAAGCTCTTTGTGGATGTCTTTTCAGACTGACCTCTTGGGGAATGTCGCCTTCCTGTTTCTTGACCTCCCTCCGGTACTGTTGTCTATCTTCTTCTGTGGATGTGTAGTTCTCTTACCCCCTACGACCATAATCTGCTCTGTCTCTCCCGCCGGAAGATAACTCATCTGAGATAACTCATCTGGACTTTCTCTCTTTAGAGAGCGTCTGGTGGATGCCAGTCTTTTTCTCGGAGTAGGCTTTCGTCTGGCTGCCCCCTTTTTCTTTCACGGCCTGGTTTTGAGCCCCATTTCTCTGACTTTGTTCATCAGTCATTGTTAAGGAGAACTTTCCCCATAGCTCTCCTGTTACCCTGTGTTCTGTTCAGGCCGTCTCTAGAGGTAGGTAGAGGAGGGGCCAATGGAGCTCTTCTCTTGTGCCCCTTTAAGATTTCCCGTTCTTTAGACTCCTTTCTCTCTAGGTCAGCCTTAGCATTCAATTTCTCTTTTTCTTCGATTTTCTTTTCCTTTAGTGATTCATTCTTTGGGATTTCAATGGCTTGTTCTCGTCTGATGCCCTCTTGTCTGAACCAGTGCAGCACTTGTCACTCTTAAGCCAGTTTTCCTTCTCCACTGTCACTGGTATCTTTGGCTTTATAATGTTTAATATTGTTGATCACTTCTTCACAATGGGCAATATTAAGGAGATGTCTTTGGGTCATTGTCTGTCTCCTGCTGTTCTTGCATGCCATTTTTTCATGCACTGGGCAATTTGTTTTCTTTTATTGGTGTGGCGGCCTGTAATGAGCTCCACTGGAGTGATTCCTTTTCCTCCAGCTGCCCCCATTTGTTCCTCCCCCTGGCTTTCACCCATGTATCCCAGTCGTGCACTGATGGATCATTGTTTTGGAATCTCTGGCTCCTCGTCTGTCTCTCTTGTTTGCATAAATACCAATATGGTTTTGGCAGTAATAACCTGGCTTGTATTTATTGCCTTGATGTGTGTTATATTCTAACCTTAGTGAACCCTCTTCCTCTTGGTGTTTGGTCAGCCAGCCAAATTTCCCCGCTTCCCACTTTACTCTCCCAGGGACAACTGGAATACACAGACGCGGGTTATGTGTAGCACAACCGCTTTCTCCAAGAATTTGGTACCCGTCACGTAACCCTAAAAATGAGTTCAAGGACAAAATAGCTGTTGAAGTAGGATTGTCGCACAGTTGTTCCGAAATTAAAGCAAGTGTTTGTACTGTCCACAAACCTCGTATGACCCTTTTCCACGACACTACTGGAAAATCTGCTTCAACCTGTGTTAAATTTAGAATTTTAGTAATTTGCTACAACTTTTGCTCTATCTCTTGTGAGTCCTGCCACTGCTCAGCCCGTTTTATCTATGTAAGTTCATTCCAACCAAAAATGTGTTCTAATTCCCTGCGACTCTATGTTTCCCTCCTCACTAATGTGTGCCAGGCAAAACTGTTCCTCATCACTGACAGCTCCCCCCTCAGCCGTTCACTCTCTGCAACCGATGGACCGTATCACTCAGACACCATGCTATAATGTTGTACAAATTTACACGCAAAACATATAAACAATTTTACACTTTCTTCGTATTATCACCTCTTTATTGCACTTTACCCAATACTTTACAGTAATTTGGTTACATTTAAAGCTTTATTTTACAAGCACTATAAAAATGTATACAATGTTTCTCCGTATGAGTGTTAATCAGTAAAAGCACCTCTTGTGTTGAATGGACTACACGCCAGACTATGTATGTGTGTATTTGACCTTGAAACACTCCCACTGCACAGCTGCTTCTTTTATCTCTCTCCTTTGAAGAGCTGAGCCAGTACTAGTGATAGCTATGTGTGTGTGTGTGTGTGTGTGTTTACTGAGCCAGAGCGAGAGAGCACTATACGTGTGTGTGTGTATGTGTTTTCTCTCTCCCTCTCTCGTGTATATGTACTATTAGTTTTTAACTACTACCTAGCCAGCTTTCGTCTCTCCTAAGACGACACACAGGCTATGCCTCTATCCTTAAGGCTATTCCGTATCCCTAGCATCTCCTACCCTACATTTAGCACTTATTTCTAAGGCTGTTTCCCTGCCTCTTACCTACACTAAATTTAGCCTTTCTTCTCTAAGGCTATTCTGTTTTCCTACCCTTTCCCTAACACTTAAACTTAACCTTTATCTCAAAGGTTATTCTGTTTCCCTACACTGTCCCTACACTAATTTACCTTGCCTTTCTCTCAGGCGGCATTTTTACCTCGCGGAATTTCCCTCGCTTATCCCTAAAGCGGAATTTACCTCACGGAATTCACCTCGCTTCTCAAAGCAGAATTTACCTTGCGGAATTTTCCTTGCTTATCCCTAAAGCAGCATTTCCTCACCTCTCTCAGGCAGAATTCAACTAGCCCTCTCAAGGCCACACACACGCCCCCTGATACCTGCAGGGTCTGTGACTAATCTACTCTGCAAGCCCTCTTCCCTTAATACTACTCAGTAACACCACATCAGACAAAAAAAAGAGAAGAAAAATTCTCACTCCTTAAGTTCCCCGACACACAACCCTATTTAAGCATCACCTTTTTACTTCAGCACACTCAATTCTCTACTACGCTATCGTTAACTCTTGCTATGACCTTGCTTCCCTGCTCACTAGCCTCTAATGTGAGCCATATCAATCCTCCCCCAAACACAAGACATACGATTAACCACCACGTGATAAAAACATTCAACTTCCATCCCTACTTTCCGCACCATGGTTTGACAATACAACACATATGCACAGACAACACAAAAGCGTACTCTTAACTCTGCCTTATCTTGTTTCTTTTATTTTTTCAATTTTGTTGCTAGATTCTTTTGAAGAGGGATGATTACCTTCAACCTGGGCGGACTTCCTGCACTCAGACATGCTCAGAATTTAAGCAGAAAAAAAGGTCTGCCTTAGCTTTTGTTTTGGTGGCCACCTGATGTCTCTGGAATGCACCCTGTCCCCCAAGGTCTCAGGTCCCGTCAACTCCTGGCAGGGCTCGCCAAAATGATGTGGCAAAACAGCTGTCCACAGTCAAGGCCAGATAGCTGCAAAAATGTTGGTACCCAAAGTTGGTACCCGAAGACTCAAGATAATGAATCACTGGAGACTTCAAAAATGATGATCAGGAGTCAGACAGAGTGTAGAGAAGGCTTTATTTCCATTTAAGATCTCAAATAGAAACAAGCATGAGTCAATCCCTAGGGAAGACTGAAAATCCCCCAGAACACACCTGTTTATATCCTATTTTGAGGGTCCTTATTTCTTTATTTGACTTTTTCCCGGCATCAAAAACAATGGTGTCATCCATATTTGCAAAATATTCAAATGGAATCAAGTCTGGGCAAGTTTTAGAGCCTGGGCATGTCTGGACAGACACTATTAAAAACAAGTCTGAATTAAGCTATATTTTAAAAAAGTATTTGGCTTACACACAAACTTAATTTTATAACAACTTTGATTGCTCTTACTTGCATGTTTGATGATTAATCGCATCTGATCATTGTAATCATTGATCACTGATGTTTTTCTTAGCTTATACAGTGTTGATATAGTATTTTAGAATAACCCCTTCAGTATTTCCATAGCTGAATTTGCCTCCTGAAGATTATGGTGTCATGATAAAAAAATGACTTGATCCAGTTCTGCTGTGGTTTGTGAAGTAAAAAATATTTATGGTGTGAACAACCCACACAGATATAACTGACATTTAAATTCAAACAAGCAGACCCTCTTCACCTGCTTTCCATATCACATATCACAGGCTAGAAAACTGATACTGGCACATAAATGTATCAGTATCATCTCTTAGAGAAAAATAGATGTGCTCCAATATAAGGCCATATCACAGTATTTGACACTGAAAACAGACATGGATAACAGCTTAGATTATCATGGACTACCTCCTCACAGAGAGAGAGACAGAGAAAGAGTGGCAGAGATGGTTAGGGCAGCATGATGTCCTGGGTTTGATTCTGGCCTGGGAGTTTTACTTTCTCTCCTCTCTCTCCCAGTCTTCACCCCTCTACTTGGATCTATCTGTCCAATAGAGGCAGAAATAAAACTGTTAGAAATAAAATAAGTCCAAAAGAAGTCACTCGCTTATTTGGTCTGGCACATAATTCATTTAGATTAAAAACAAGGTAATTTTTTTTTCTTTCTCCATCAGGACTCCTAGACTTTTGATCGACCTGCCTGATGAGCTCTGGCTGCTGGATCAGTATCATATTTTAAATAATTTCTCTAGCATTTTACTTTAATAATTCACTTTTATATTTAATTATTTTTTATATATAGATTTACTTTAATGTAGTAATGTTTCATTAATTGTCCTTGACATCCCCTTTTAGGTTTTGGTTTAATGTTCCCATCTTTTTTGTGCTTATTACTCTTATTATTGATTTTTACTTTGTTTTTACTTTGTTTACTCACTTGCTTTGTGCTATAAAATCAAAGATTATTGTGTTACAGTTGTTAGCAGTGTTGGCAAAGCCACAGATGTGCCAAGTACAATCAAGTTGATAAATAGCAACAGATGCAAAAAGAAAAAAAAAGCTGATGTGCAAAATACAGTTATGTTGATGTATAGGCTGAATAGTTTTTATCACCATCAGGGTGGAGATGGGTGACACTGAGCAAGTCTATCTGTCTATGTCTAGAACTACAGTGTGTTTGTTTGTTTGTGTGTGTGTGTGTGTGTGTGTGTGTGTGCGCGTGCGCACGTGTGTGTGTGTGTGTCTGTTTGTGTTTGCTGAGCTGCGCTAGCTTGCCTTGCAAAACCAGGGATGACCGTGTTTAATGTGGAGCCAAAATCCACAAATGTGATTAGGGTGAAGGAGGCAGAGGTGCCGTGGTGCTCCAGCACACTGTGCAGTGGACATCCATGTTGTCATCCAAACTGCAGGTCTGCCAGAACCAGGAAACACCAGCTGCTCAAGCCCCTTAAAGGATAATTACGGTATTTTAAAACCCTATTTGCCATATAAGCAGCAACCGCGAAATCAGCAATGTCATCCAACAGGACACTTGTTCTCATCAAAGTACGTCCACTTGTTTTTGCCACTGACAGACTCAGATTGTTATTGTAAGTGTCTGATGGCACTGTGGAAAGCATCGCTACAGAGATAGACTTATATGTTTACATTTTGCTTGTTCCGGTCTCTGTTCTAACATCACTTTTACTTCTACTATTTGCGTGCAGGGGCGTTTTCGGATGTTTAAAAATAAGTCACTGAATCTTATCAGAGCTGACCATTCATTTGAGGTAGCATAACCTGAGACACAGAGGAACTGCCAACAAAAATTTATTTCCAAAGCCATGGCTGAATACTTAGCTAACCCTCTCCCTCTCCCCCTCCCCCTCCCCTGGTTTCTGGAGACCACTGGAGCGCTGGCACTCAGTGGGCTAATTTTCACCTCTCTCGCGGTCAAATTTTCTCTCTTCTCTCCCGGTCCCCAGACACACTGGCACTCAATGCACATTACCTCCACTCTGTCTGCGGCAGGTTGCTCCATTCTTGGAACAGCGTTTTTCTGTAGGCGAAGTGCTGTGGTGTAGGATTTCTTCTCTTCTTTGGCTGGCCGTAGTGATTCAAATAGTCACTGCAGAACTGCTGGTCTGCAAGCAACAGTGTCCGGACAGGAGTGTTAGAATCCCTTTGTAGCACAACTAGCCGCAGCTTCACTGTGTCCCTATCCAACAAACGTAGTCTATGAAAGCTGCACGAAGACTGGCGTGATGTTCTCATGGCACAACTCGGAAATGTGCAAACACATCCTCACCTCCCACAAGATTTCAGAGCGAGACTTCTCCTTGAGTGAGACTTCTGTTACAAGTTAGGCACACGTCTATCTCTGTAGGGATCCTTTCTATAATGTTGGAGATGTTCCACAATGGGGAGAGGGAGAGGGCTTGGAAGCAGTTTCTCTATGTCTCAGGTTATGCTACCTCAAATTAATGATCAGCTCTGATAAGTCTTGGCGTGACTTCTTCTTTTGTAAACATCTGAAAACACCCCTGCACACAAATAGTAAAAGGGATGTTACACCCTACCCTACAAACAAAGAGTTGCTGCAGGAGCATCGCTGAAACGTAGTTTTCACTATGTTAAACGTTGCTGGAACGTCACATGTAATGTTGTAGCAACCTACAAAGTGAAATTCCAGTGTGTCCTCGCCAGCATGTAATTTTAAACGTCTCCAGTATGTTGTCCCAATGTTTCCACCACTTTTTGGAGACGTTGTGACAACTTTACTATTTACTGTCGGGATGTCACAGCCAACATAACCTTACTAGCACAGAGCAGTTGCACTCAGGATTCAAGCCGCGGCTCTCCTGCATTCCACCGGGCCTCACTAACCACTACACTACAGCAACCTAAGAGAAGGAGGGAGACTCCTGCCACTTAAAACTTGTTACACACTACAACAATTGTGTTGAAAAACCCCAAACAGTTTTTTTAAAATTGAATTTAGTAAAAGCATTTTCTGTTTTTTTTTTTTTTTTTTGTATCATGGCTTGGCTTGACAAAACTGAACTCGCTCAGAGTTTAAGGTCTTTAGTTTTACACAGGGCTGGGCGCTATCTTTGAGTAAAATACCTCAATTTTGATATTGCGACAATGTGAGGATTTTTCAAAATGCATTAAACATCTGTACTGCACGATCTGTAATTGAGTCAGTTAAATGGGTCCTGATCCAATGTTGATATTTTGAACCCATCTCTAGATATCTAGAATGGGTCACGATCAGGGTATAAAATTAACTATTTAAATATGATATTAATTAACTAATTAAACATGTTTTTACCCGCCACTGAAATGTTCATAATCACAACCTTAACTAACAAATTTCCTCGACACACTGAACAGCATAAAGATAATTGCTAATTGCCCACTGATAGTTTTTTAGTAAGGAACGATATAAGTGAAGGTTTCAGATACTGTTAAAAGAATCATAACTTTTATTTTCAATATCAGCATGTATAAACAACACACTTGCCTACCTCCAATTGGTGGCTGCACCATTAAAATGTTAACTGATTTCATGTCATACATACACAATAAAATTAAACTTTCTTTTCAGCTGTAACGTTATATCTCCACTGCTCTCCCATCGTCTTTTTTTCCGGGGTTTCACCCCTGTAATGTGTCGCCACGAGGGTTGTCACGATACCAAAATTTTCAACTCGATACCAATATTGGATAATAATATTCGATACTCGATGCCATTTTTGATTCCACAGGGATAAAAAAAAAAATGACTCTAAAATTTAATTGAAATATTTTTATGAACAAGGAAAATGCAAAAATAACCTCTGTTAAAAAAATTTAACAATTAACAGAACCACAGGTTAAATAGTAATAATTAGTGCTGGGCATAGATTAATTTTT
>OMLF01054876.1:0-10019 GCA_900302615.1 Holocentrus rufus
GGTTATTTTTACAGAGCGTTTCACAGCACTAATCCCTAACTAACTAATCCCATCCAAATAGCGCAGAGGTCGTAAAAAGATTATAGGTGTTATTTACCTATCCAGCAGAAAGCAAGCAACTACGGCATCACTTTCATCACTTCGCATAAGATCTCTCCATCTTTGGAAAGCCACACCAATGTTGACCCTTGTCCTCTGCCTTCTCTGGTCTCTGAGTTGTTTCCCTGCTCCTGTTTGCGCTTTTTGGATCTGACTGCTTCAGATCCTGCTGCATAATGATGGACTCCCATTATTTTGTAGATCCAGGCTGAAATGTGGCGCACCTGACGCGGAAACAGCATTAATTAGGCAAGGTAACCCGGGCAGGATACACGGAAGCAGCTCTAGCCAATGACCACGAAGCTTGTCTTCTTCTGCGGACGTTAGTTAGTTGCTTTACACATAGACTGGTTTTACACATGGAGGCCTCCATGTAGTCGCGGCCCGCGAAATATATTATAAAATATGAATAAATTAGCTCCTTTTCATCATATAAAGCAATTTGACTCCTCATCTCATGCGAGTGTACATAATTTTAAACATATTTATTTATGTAATTCTTCTTTTTTTTTTTTTTTTTTTGGTCTACAAATGACTTGTAATGTCAAGAAATAGAGAGAACCTGACTTTGGTAAAAGCTACATTAAGTGTACAGTGGACAATTTCAGAGACATGGTTTCATGAAATCAGATCTTTGAGTCATTTTGAGCCCAAGGCACAGCTAAATAAGATCCACTGTACTGCTAAACACTCAGTTGTTCTAAGATGAGACTCACTTCTTCAGCTCAGGTTCACTGTCCAGGTCTTGATCCTGTGTGATAGTGGGGGCTGCTGCCTCTCCCTCATCCTCATCGCTGGTCAGAGTAATATCTTTACCAGGAGGCAGGCTCTTAGGCTGGGGGAATGGGGGCTTGGTGTCATCTGGGTCCAGCTCATCCTGGAATCCAGCCACCATGGGGTTTCCTCTGTCTTCACCATCACTGGGACAGAGAGAGTGAACCAGGGTCAAACCATGCTGCTTCTAAATTCAATTCTACTGCTGTCTGCTAAGCAGTTTCAGTGGAACGTGATCATGTCTCGAACATGGAAATACTGCCCATTTTAAGAAATTACATTACTTCTGTGCCCCAAGGCAGCGCAATCAATACTTGTGAGCATGTATCACTCCTTCCAAAGCTAGAGATTGAAGAAGAACTGCAGGTTTGGCTGGGAGATCAGCTAGGTGAAATACTGAAATGAATAATGAAATAATGACATGATAATGAAATAAAGCAAACAGCTAGCGATGTCCTGATACAACTTTTTCACTACCGATACGATACTGATATTGCAGCCTTGAGTATTGGCCGATACCGATATTGATCCAATATGATATCACCACGAATCATATATACTTTTATTACTTATTTTGTAGTGTGGAATGTTAGAAAAGGCTTGATCAAGTGATGTTACTCAAACAGAGAACAATAGTCAGCAATAGTAGGTATGAGAAAAACTGACCCATTTATTATTAACCAATTGGTTACATAAATTTTAACCTTCAACATAATATATACAGTATTCTACAATTGAATAAAATAAATAAAAAATAAATTAGAAGACCCTGAAAAATAACCTAAATAAATCCAATAAAAACAAATTATACTTTTAAAGTGCAAACAATTCAAGTTCACTTCAGTTATTTTTTACTGTCAGTATGTGGTGGGAACAACTGAGGGCGGGAACAAAAACAACAAAAACAACAACACAATATTGTCCACTGTCCAACTGCTCAAAGTTAAAGAGTTCGCAGCTCCAGTTTCACTGACTGTGCCCAAATCAATGTGATCATTGCTCTTAGTCTTCACTAAAAAAAATAGTGTAAACAAAAACATATCACTCTAATAACAAGAGCAGAAAACAAATAATAATCAGTCAGCGAACTAAACTGCTGACTACCCTTACTACTTCTCCATCTCCACTTTCAGCAGTCCGAGCACGATGTGGAGATTTTTTTTTTAAGAAGATAAGCATTTCGGAATGCTCTGCTGTCAGCCTGCTCCTGTGCTCCTCAATGATAATTGACATTGTGCTAAAGAGCCTCTCATTCTCGACACTTGTGCAGGGAGCACAGAGGAACTAAGCTGCTGTTGCTGCCATGGTGGGGAGTCGAGCTTGGTTGACTTTCCAGTAATGTAAAGGATTGTTCTTACGTTCAATATCAGCCTCACAGAGTTAGCTCTCCATTTCGCAGATTACCCCTGGGGTGATCTGCTCAGAAGGACCTGCTGCTGTGCTGCTCTCCTCCAGTATCTCATCGAAGATGCTGCCAAGGCTGCTGCTTGCACCCTCCGTCTGTGGAGTCTTGTTCACTGGCTCGGACACAGTTTCATCAGATGGAGGCGTGGTCTACTTTACACACCACTGCCTTTAATGCTGCTTTTGCATGTCCCAGGTTTTCCGCGTCTGTGAAGTACCTGGCATAAATATAAAATATATAAAATAATGTAATAATGTATATTTTAGAGCTTTTCAAACCCAGTCCCCACACATTCGTGCTCACAGAAAGTCTCACACAGTCATGATAATGTAAACAGTGATTCTGTAACCTGCAATCTTATCTTATGCAGTCACAGTCACATAGGCTACAACCAACTCACTGTAAACAGTACAGTTTTTCTCATATACATGAGATTAGGCTAAATAAATGTAACAATTTAACATAAATTCCCTTACTTGTCTTTATAGCGTGGATCCAGCAGTGTTGCCACGGTGTAGAGGGGCTCGGATTCCACATGCCTGCAAACGTCTGTGGACTGCATCCAGAAGGGTGGCTTTCATAGTTTGGATCCCCTGATCATCTTCATTCTCCTTACCGAGAAACCGTACCAGTGCATGGACAAGAGGGGATGACATCAGCTGTGGTAGCAGAGGCAGCACTGACCGGAGTTGTTAGCTCTTCAAAGGGGGTCAGAACCTTTGAGGTCTTCTCTAACAGCCCCCACTGGTTTGCTGCTAGGGTGTTGTTTTCTTAAGATGACTAGGCATGCAGTGGCCGTTTTTGATGAATGAGGTTGTCAATCATGTACTTGGTACTGCTCTATCATGTCTGGACATCCTGCTGCAGACGTTTTGGTGTGACGTTCAGCTCTATTTGCAGGTCTTCAATGCTTGAATAAGCCTTGGGGGAATGCTTAAAGTGGCCCACTATTTTTCTCCCGTTGGCTAGTGCATCACTTATAGCTCGCTGTGACAAGACCCGTTCATGGACTACAAGCTATATGAGATATGAGATATGAGATATGAGATATGGTAACAATGCTGATGGTAGAACTATAGATTTCAAGGTAGAATTTGGCTTATCAGCTGACTGAGAACAATACCTGTAAAGTTCCAATAAGTGTCTCTTAATAGCTATGAGTCCAGAGTATGTTTCTTGTCATAATAGTCACTCACTGTGAGTAGCCCCCTGTGTGGAGATGCTCTTCGAGATGTAAGCCTGCGCTTCTTCTGTTGTGGAGAAAAGCCGCTTCTGGTTGTTGTGGGTGATCCTAAGGCGAGCCGGGTAGAGGATAGGCTCTGGCCAACCGTGTGGTGTAATCTGGGTAGACAGAGATGGTCATTCTGTCCACTTTGATCCGCTGCTTCGTCCTGGCCTGGCGAAGGATGTTGGCACAGTCCTGAAAGTAGTGTAGGTGAGCCACGATGACGCGCGACTGATCTTCCTGTCTTGGCGCTGGCTGTAGTGAGCGATGAGATTTATCCAGTACCGGGGCTTCTTCTAGGTCAAATGCCTTCTGCAGAAGCGCTGAAACAGTGGTGGCAGAGCTGCTCTGGCTCTCCGGTACTCCAACAATCCTAATATTGTTCCTCCTTGATCTCGCTTCCAAGTCCTCACATTTGTTTTGTAGCTATTCCGCTTGTGTTTGGAGATGTTTAACCTCGCGCTGTAACGTAGCAATATAATTCATACACGAGGACAGGCTCTTCTCCATTTCCGTAGTAGTGTCTTTTAGCGAGGTTATCTCTGTAGCAACCGAACTCTGATAGGATTGTAGTTCGGTTTTTACCGTGTTCATGTCTCCCCGAAGCTCCCTCTCCAGCACCTCTCTGATCTCCGACTTGATAATGTGTCCAATATCTTCACGTAGTGCCGTGAGTAACTCCCGTCTGAAGGTCTCGGTCGCTAGCACTGAGGTCATGTTGGCGGGGGTCAGGTTATCACTCTCGCTCGGGGATGAGCCGGAGGTACAGGGCCTCGATGCAGATGAAGCGGTGTTACGGGTTTTTTGCGCTTTACCAGCCATGTCTTCTCACATAAACGTTTTAGAAACATATAACTGGATGTAAATAAATTTAAAAAAGTGACAATTTGGTCCAACTTGTGCTATTTTAACGTTTTTTGAGAAAAAGGTTCTGGAGAGCTCTAACACACATCTACTCCATAGCCTGCTCACTGTATTAATTTATTTCTGTATTTGTTTCCTTCCCTAATTCATTTTCCCTATTCATTTACGTTTGAATTTATTTCCTTATGTATTTCCTTCCCTGTTCACTTTTTCTAATTTATTCATAAAATTGTTTTCATTTTTAATATTTTTTTTAGTTATTATGCATACATTTATTTCTTTGTTTCTTGATTTCTGTATTCTTTTCCTTATTCATTTCTTTGTGCATTTCTTACTCATTATACGAATGAATGGGCATTGCTTTCATGTTCAGTCTTAGCAATCAAACTCAGCAGAGGACAGTAGGAAGTTGCTGCAGTAGGAAGGGAGGGAGGGAAGCCATTATAAAAAAAAAAAAAGAGAGAAAAGTTATTAGGCCATTTTTATTTAGGAGAATATTTACAATTTTCCTTTTGAAACTGAATGCATACTTTGTTCAACTAGTGAGTAGAGTATGATGAAGTGGACAGAAACAGATGAACAGGAGCTAAAATGTCTGCCTGTGCTGCTTTTTTGTCAGCATGAACCACTTCGCCTAGGACTGTGTTCGAAAAACTCTCCCGTGACATGTGAATATATAACCTGAATACTCTGCACCATTTATCAAGGAAAGTAAACTGTGCAGAAGAAGAGAGGCTATTAGCTAGTTCATCTAAGTGAGATACCCATGCTGCTCTTTGCTTACAACTTTTGGTAGCGAAGTTAAGATTTAAGGCTGTTTTATGCTTGTAAGATGTATCTGTCGACAGCATCAGACGACCAAAATGATGTCAGAGAGACAGAATAAAGTGTTGTCCAAAAGCATCTTCTACCTGTCGAATATTTGTAAGGTTGCAGACGCTGTTGTTGGTTGTCTTATATTTCACTGGCTGGATGGACCAGGAGTTCTGTCGTTATCATGGTGATGGAAAAAGCGATGCAACTGGTTTTCTGATCGAAGATGATATTGGTAACTTTGGTAAAAAGATCCGCTGGCTATAAAACAATAGATATACAATTAATAAAAAAAATCTAAAATAAAGGATGGCTTGAAGAGAGACTGGCGAACAGGTGAGGAAATATCCTCACCTGTATGACTCGTCACAAACTTCAAGGACGCCAACCCCCCAGCCCACCCCAAGAAAAAAAACACATTCTGACCTTGTCTGATTTATCGGGCGCACAGACCAAATTATGCCTCCTCCTCCGCTGTAAAAGTAAATTTAAGATCTCCTGCTCCTCTGCTAAGCTACATCAAACATATAGTAGTAATCAGCAGCCGTCTTTTATGAATGGAGAAGCATCCAGTTGGTTACCATGGAGACGAGAGCTTGTGCCACAGACGGTGTCTGACACTTTGTTAAAGCACAAACGTATCTGCGTCATCCAGCACTTTTTTTAAGACGTCTACGGACACGTCTTACAAGCATAAAACAGCCTTCAGGATAATGAAAAAGAGACAGATTTCTGGATGTTTTTCTTTATCATCTAGCTACACATTAAAGGCCTTTAAAAGTCATATGGCACCTTATTAGGGTGACTGTTGTCAAGGAGTCTATTGTTATCCGATTTCATATTGTATTTCTTCTTCTGCCTGAAAATCTGCACGCTACTCCTCCCGCAGTTTTTGAGCTACCAGCGCCAAACGAACTGTAAAACGTCCAGCCCGATTCAGTGAGGTGTGCTTGTATATAGTTAAGCGATCTGATGCACCGATTTTTCGCAATTCCTGCAAAACTGCGTTTTTTTCCCCTATAGATAATGAATGAATGCCAGAACAGAAGCAGCAAGGGAGCGTAACCAATTGCCACAGACGCAGGCTGGAACCCAGATACACACGCAGCTCTCTATCTTTCCTGATGCCTTCTGCGACCACAGTCTAGCAACCACTGCAGCACCCTAGCAACCACCCTAAGCACCCTAGCAACCACCCAGAGTACCCTAGCAACCACTTAGTAACACCCTAGCAACCACCCAGAACACCATAGCAACTGCCTAGAAACGCCCTCGCAACCACCCAGAACACCATAGCAACTGCCTAGAAATGCCCAACAACCAACCAGAACAACCGCCTAGCAACACCCTAGCAAACACCCAGAACACCCTAGAATTCGCCTAGCAACAAGTCAGAACAGCAGAGCATCCGCCTAGCAATGCCCTAGCAACCATCTATCTTCTGTCAAGAAATAGATAATGATCAACAATATTGAAAGCATTGGATAAGAAAAATTGCACCAGTAAGTTTGCCGCTCTCAGAAGCACTGAACACATCATTTGTAAAATTTAAAAGGGATGTGGTTGTTGAGAAGTTGGATCTGAAGCCAGACTGGCACGGAGACAAAATATCAAAATCAGTAATATAGCATGATAGTTGATTGAAGATTAATTTCTCGAAAATTTTTGCTACAGAGTTAATAATCGAGATCAGACGATAATTGTTAAAAGCGGTTAAATAGGTCGCAGAGTGGGTACATCAGAATATAGGCAGCTAGCTTAATACATTTTGTCTCGATGCCATCTAGTCCAGATCCACAGTCATTTTTAAGTTCGATCATTGCACACTGGACTTCAACAGGCATTATTTTTCGGAAAGAAAAGGAGCTTTTATGAGTGAAGTAAAAGAATCATATGTCATAGAACTGCTTAGGGTTATGTATATTTTCAGTGAGATGTTTTTTTTTTATAGAAGTCAGATTTGGCATTACGACATTTCATCTTACATAGGTTCCTTAAATATCTATATTTATCCCAGTTAGCGCGATCTTTGCTTTTCCTAAAAAAATTATCCCAGTGTTTAAAAAGGTTAGTTATTTCAGCACTAATCCAAAGTAGGCGTTTGCATTTGACCCTGATTTCCCTCCAGGGGGCGTGTTTGTCAATAGCTTTGGTGATTTCTGAGTAAAAGTAGTTCCAAGCATCTTCAACGTCTGGTATGAGTTGAAACCTGTTCCAGTTTATTGAAATCAAATCGTGTATGAAATTATCAATATGAATATTCTTACATTATCTAAATCTAATGTATTTTGGTGGAAGACAAATGGATTTAATCTTCCATATACAGAAAATAGCACAGTTATCGCTGAAACAGTCAAAGAGAGCACCAGATTTTATAATTCTGTCGGGTGTGTAACAAGGATCCAATCTAGTAATGACTTAGATCTGGCGTATACCCTGGTAGGCTATTTGATCAGCTGAGTTAGATTCATGCTTTTAAGCAGGTTTGTATCATTTGTTGAAGAAGGGTCGAGCCAATTGCTGTTGAAGTCACCTAGGATGACGATTTCACCAGGGTGTTCAAATGAAGTAAGGGTAGATAGTATGAATTTAGTTGAGTCGGGATGAGGTGAGGATCTGTAAATGCTGCCAATAATAATAATTTGTTTGCATGAAGTTGTAACTTAACAGGTAATACTCTCTCAGTCTCTGAGCATGGCCGACGAGTGAGCGCTGGTGCAACTTGCTGCCGCTGCTTGCTGGCAACCTTTTAACTTTTTTAACGTTTTAACCTTCCAGACTGTCCTGATCCATCCAGTGGTTTTCTGACCTTATCGGACAGTGCAATTCCCTTCACTTGGAATAATTCCACGATCTGCCGGCACTACCGTTTGTGTGTAACTTCACTAACCTGTGGCTCACCTGCCTTTTTTTTATTTTTACTCGCTGTCGATGCTTTCAAGTCCTCATTCACAGTGTGGGCCGGTAGGATATACATCCTGCTTGTCTGTGCCTGGTTCTTTCTACTGCCTGCTCACCTGCCAGTGACGGGTTTATTTCAGTACTCGGCCACTGACCTGCCCCGGCTGCGTTGCCACCTGCCTGGACCTGCGCCAGAGGTTCTCCACCTTCACCCAGACATCGCCTTCCAGCCCCGCCAGAGATACATCCACCGAGGGTCCCACTGGAATTTCCACCTTAACAGCTCAACAGCAATAAAGTCCATCTGGTCCAGCTCTCGTCGCCCTCCATGCTCCATCAGCCGGGCTGTCGACCACAGTGTGCTAGCCCGCCTAGCTCAGTTGGCTAACACTACCAACAGCTGTGACAACACCTCACTCAACTTCGCTCTGCTCAACATCTGTTCACTGACAAGCAAGGGACATCTCATCCAGGACCTCATCACTGACCATAAGATAGGCTTTCTTTGTTCAACCGAGACATGGCAACAGCCCAACGACTTCTCTCAGCTGAATGAATCCACTCCTAGTGGGTTTGTTTACATCTGTCAACCCCGTGGCACCAGCTGGGGAGGAGGTCTTGCGATAATTCACCGTGAGAACTGGAAAGTCTCGCCGGTGTCTGTGCCTGTGTCCAGCTCATTTGAGTCTACTGTGTGCGAGCTGTCTGGTCCCATTCTGACCATCATTGCTACTGTCTACCACCCCCCCAAATCGAAAAATGATTTTTTAAATTACTTTGCTGCTTTCCTCACCCATTTATCATCTCTCTCACCTAACATAATACTACTGGGTGATTTCAATATCCACATGGACAATATCAATCTGCCTCTCACCAAAGACTTCACCTCATGTTTAGAGAGTTTTGGATGTCAGCAACATACCACTTTTTCCACATACTCCAAAAGACACATTTTGGATTTAATCTGCTTCTCTGGTGTCACTCCTTCCGACCTTACAGCTGATGAACTTCCCATAACTGACCCGTGAAACTCACTCTCTCCATCTCCAAAAAAACACGCCTCATTTCATTTCGGAATATAAAGAATATTAACCCCGCCACTCTCACCTCAAGTATCCACTCCTCCTGCCTCCCTGACTTCCACAAGCTATCCACCCCTGATGATCTGGTCTCTCATTACAACACTGGACTTCATAGCATTCTTAATTCCCTTGCTCCGTCAAAAAACAGACTGGTTTCTTTCTATGTCTCCGCCCCTTGGTTCACCCCCGATCTCCGTCTCATGAAAGCCAAAGGTCGGCAACTGGAATGAAAAACTGTTCTCACTATTCACAAGGAAATGTACAATAACCACATATTACGTTATAAGGACTCCATTGCCAGCACCAAAACCCACTACTAATCCGGCATAATCACTGCCAATAAAGGAAACTCCAAGTCACTCTTCTCCCTACTCAACAATATCACCCAACCCCAGGACTCTCTCCCTCCTCACTTCTACACAACCTCCTTCTGCAACTCCATTATGTCAACAACCTGTACGAACAGTTCCAGTCCAGTTTCCGCCCACCACCGTAGTGTCGTCAGCAAACTTTATCAGGGTGTTGGAGGAGTGATTGGGGGCACAGTCCTGGGTGAAGAGAGTGAAGAGTGCAGGACTGAGCACACACCCCTGCGGTGTACCTGTGTTCATGATTATGGTGCCAGATGTCAGGTTCCCCATCCTGACATTCTGAGGTCTGTTGGTCAGGAAGTCCATAATCCATGAACAGAGTGAGGTGGAGAGTCCGAGGTTGGTGAGTTTATGGACCAGTTTATGAGGAATTACAGTATTTAATGCACTGCTAAAGTCCACAAAGAGCATCCTGACGTATGTGTCTGGCTGCTCCAGGTGGGTCAGGGCTGTGTGAAGTGCAATGGAGATAGCATCCTCTGTAG
>OMLF01054887.1:0-12317 GCA_900302615.1 Holocentrus rufus
GATTTACGGGTTACCTAATACCTGTCAGGTTGCAAACAAAATCATAGGTGACTTTTCTGCAGTCGTGACGATGATGATAATGATGATGCGCGGTGCAGGAGTGAATGGGCTGAGGTTCGCTTTGAAAAAACACGTTTTAAAAGCTCTACCCCCAGCAATATAGTCTTCAATACACTGTACCATTTCACTTCATCAGGACTGTTGTTTTCTAATGTGCAGTTTTCCTAAAGGCTTGTTTGTTTAGATTGGATAATTTCATCATAAGTGAGGTGTGTTTTTACTCTTCCCCCCTCCCTGGTTTTCATGCTTCCACGGTCTGTTCAGTTGTACCCGAATAGCACTGGTACATCCTTGCATTTTTAACATAATATTGAGGAGGAATTTGTCCACTAAGCCTCACAAAGCCTGATCAGCTTGTATTGTCCAGTGTATTGGAGTATTGAGCAGCGGGGAAATTACTTTGGGCAGGAATCCTTGAAAGGAGCAGTTGTTCAAAGGTTATGGATGGTTGAATGGTCTTAATGGTGAAGGGGCAGATGAGGGCATAACCATTAGACCCCGAACCTAAAGTGTCTGAATTTATTCCCACCTTCAGTGAACACTTCAGAAGAAATAAATGACTCGTTTGATTGCCCTTTGTGACTGGGAGGAGCTCCAGTAGCTGAGCCGGCAGGTAGATAAAATGTTGGGCAAGCCAGCGCTGAGTCCCAACTTTACTGAAAGTCTTTGTCTGTAAAAGATATAAGGTTGGGTAGCTTATTAATGCTACTACTAATAATAAACTTAATTTGTATAGTACCTTTAAAAAGAGTTTTCAAAGTGCTTTCACAATCAAAATAAAGGTATAATACAACAATTAATGTAAAATTGAAGCAGTGAGAAACTATTAATTTAGTGTGGAGGACAATATTCGCACAGCTGTAAAATAAAACAGAAAACTTTAGATAAATAATGAAAGGAAGAAAATAAAATAAGGAGACAATAAATAAAAGGTAGAAAGACAATTAACATCAGGCTCAACAGGCAAGTCGTTGCGAGGCCCAGGAGTCTTGACAGCAAAGGCACCATCACCTTTGGAAGTGAACGTTTGGTGTCGTCCGCACAATCCACACCTGCTCTATTTCAAGCATCGCCATGGTAACACACATCCATCCGGCACGGCAGCACTTGTCAATCAAAAAGTTCAACCGGGGGAAAAAAAAAAGAGAAGCTGGGATCTGCAACACGCTGCTGTAAAACAGCTGAGTTATTAGATAAGGTGCCACAAATGATTTAGCTTATCACAGGCTGCATAAAAAACCCTCATCAATAAAACAGGGCTTTCTTGCCTCTGTCATTACTCAACACCGCGCGCAGCTCAGGTGCCGCGGTGAAAAACCGATGGTCTCTCACCTCCAGTTTTATAGCCCCGCTCTCCTTGGTTTTCTTTGCCCGCCCGTATTCTTCTCCATTCTCGCTTTCACATACCAATTCACTCACTTACCTTTTTTATTATTATTGTGCAGGCTCTGAAGAACATCGCCGCCATCAGCCTGGCTATCAATTACCCCAATAAATCTACCAAGCTGCTCAACATGTCCCAGTGAGAGACCCGGGGCGAGGAAGACTGAGAGCAGCCTGAAGGAGACACGTCCTGACTCAGCGGGTTTGTTTTGAACAAGGATCGAAGGGGTGAGAGAGGAAAGCCTCCCCCCGCCGTCAAATGCTTTCCTTCTAACAGGACCCCCCCCTCCGCCCCGCTAACTCTCCATTTACTCTGGACTTTTGCTGCGGAGGGGGGGCTCGAAGAGCACTTTCCACACTTACTCACAATCCTTTTTGCCTTAGGTTTATCCAATATATCAGCATGTGCATTCACTGGAACAGGAACAATTGCCGAGTGTCTTTCTTTTTTTTATTTAAAGTTAAGTTTTTACTCGAAGATGCTGTGCTAAAGTAAGATGAAGTGTGCCAAATTCGCCACTTTCAAGGGGAAGTAAATTCTTTTATTTATTTTATTGTTGTTATTGTTATTATTAAAAACAATTTTTTTTTGTTCTTCCCTTTTTTGTTCTAAACAAAAGCAGCCCTCAGTTACGCAATTGATCATGGTGAAAGCAGGTCACCTTGCCGACTTGCCTGTCTCAGTGGACATGTAGAGCAGCCTAAAAATACAGTCCAGGACAGTGGAGTCTCATTAGTCACCATGGGGAGAAAGTACTGACCTACTAGCTCCCTCAACTCCTCCCCTGCTTCCTTCCTTCTCTCCTTCCTCGGAAAAGAACAAAAGTAGACGTTGGCATTTTTTTAGCACTGTTGTCGAGTGGGTTACTTGAGAAATAACCAATGTCGGACTATAAATTTCCAGTTATGAAACACATATATCATCATACATATCTTCTACGTGTATTACAACAGTTATCTGTGACTTTTTGTTATGGTGAAGTCTTGCTGCACCCTACTTCAGCACTGTGGGTCGTACAGTGGGGTTAAATGGGACAAAGATTGTACTCACAATGGCTCTGAACTTTGCATAGAATAAGGATTAACATTACAGCTGGTGGGAAAAACAGTGATAGTATAATATTGCAATACATTCCTCGATGTCATTGTACCAATACACTCAGTTATTTTCACTTTCATTACTATGAAAGACAACAATTGATGTCAAAAGGCATTCATGAAAACAGAGAACAAAAAAAGAGGCAGTGCTTGAAAGACTGAAACTCTTATAAGCCTTCGGTTTTATCCAGTGCTTGATTCATGTTTTTTTTTCTTTTTTTTTTCCCATTGGTATAATTGAGAATTTGTATTGCCCTAAGGGTTATGATTTCAGCTTTTTACGGCAATAAAATGAAAGAAAAAATATAATAGATCCCCCAATATAACACCGAATGAAATCACTATACCTCGTACATCACACAAAATGTGAGATTATTATTGTGTCGTAATGTCACACAGATTGCCACTAAGGTCTTCTCACATTGTTTCCAGAAGCTGTTTGGTTGCGTAACTGTTGGAAACTGAGGCTGATTAATACACACACACACACACACACACAAAGGTGATTGTACAACACACACATAACCCACTCGTTCACTCACTCCCTCACGAGTAACACACACCTGCAGTGTGGTGAGTTGGCAAAGTTGAACGCTGCTCCTACTGACAAAGTGAGTGTTACCTCAACTTATATAATAACACAGATATTTGGTGTGAGGCTTCTTTAAATGTTGCTTTAATGTTATTTTACATTATGGCACTCCAGCCCACTTTTTTTTTTGGAAGCTGGGTTAACATCACAACATCCTGACAAAACACCCTGAAACATCTCTGTGTCATCGCATCATCTGAGGGAACTGGGACTTGATTTTTTTTTTCTCTTTAGTGATCTTGATTTTTAATTTATATTTCTCATCCATTAACCTGACAAGAGTTACATAGGCAAAATCAAGAAAATCCTTATTACAAAGCCGTTTCGAAGACAGCTGGGTGGGGTTTGTTTTTCAGTGATTATTCTATTACCGAGTTTACACTTCTGTTTTTGTTGTAGGAAGACATAGTGGTGTATGCCAAAGAAACCCATTATTGTGAGCCATGAAATGTCTCTTTTTAAGAGATCCCGGTGGAGCTTCCTTCTCTCTGTTTATCACATATCAGATTGCTACCCTGTGAGAAGCTGGAGCGAAGGAAAAAAAATCTTTGGAAATCTTTATTTTTTATTTCTTCCTTTCTTTCTTCTTCTTTTTTATTGAAGTGGTCCTGTCAGGACTGTAGGAGAGTTTTGTGTTTTTGTTTACACGAGCATCCGCTGCGATGGGAGAGCGGGGAGAGATCGGTGGTCTCTCGGTTCAGTTCTACAACACCTCACCTATCTACCACGTGCCTACGGTTAAAAATGAAGCAATCATAATTTAACTCCATGTTATTGGAAATGTCTCTAATTATATTTTAAAAGAGAGATATATTGTTTAATTTGAGCTTTTCTAATTTTTTACTTTTAATGTGTTTGTTTCTTTTTTGTGAGGATGCTTGATATTTGAGGCTGACTGATTTGAATGTATATATGTCAATATTGTTAATTGCACAGGTGATTAAAAAAAAAACGACTTTCATATCAACCCCTTACAAATATGAACTTTAATATATTGGTCACTAACGGATAGACACTTTGATTCTGATTTTGTATGCATGGCACATTAGACAAAAGGAAAAAAAACAGAGTACTGCTTGGGTTGAAATGTGATCCATTTCTAATTAAAGAAAATGATGAGATCGTGTCTTTTCACTGTGATCTTTTTTATTTGGAGGCTCAGTAGATAATTCCCGCGCGACAACACACATTCCCTTGATCACTCAACATTTGTCAGAGGTTGCACACTCACTCCAAACCACTGATGTATTTTAAACCAGCCTTCCCCTGCTGGTAAATTTGACTGAGTTTGAGATTTATGGCTTCAGACAAAGCTGGCCCAAAAGCTCCAGCACCATCAATAGCCTCTTTTCATGCTCCTGCTCGCCCTTTTATCTCAAAGAATATAAGCCCCATCTTCTGCCTTTTATTACAGCCATCCCTCCTCATTCATTCAGATAGTGGCTCCGTCCTGCCATCTTCAATTCTGTCCTTTTTCGCCGCTTTTTGTCCTACCAAGACACTGGCATGCCCTCTGTTAATTCAGTCCCTTTTTTTTCCCCCCCTCGGAAGGAGCGCGCCCGGCTTTATCTCCGAGGCCCTTTCTTCCGCCCCTGTCTGCCTCTCTGTCTCCTCTCGCTGCCCCTTTAATCGAGAGTTTCAGGGACGGCGGTGATGATGGGAGTGATGATCGCTGGGGCAATAATGACATCAAATGGAGGAAATATTCAATAAGGTTCCAGATGATTCACTACCCCTCTGCGCCACCAAGCCCCCACATCGGAGTGAGTCAGCTCTCCTTCCTCCTTTCCTCCTCCTCCTCCTCCTCCTCCCTCACCTCCATCCCATCTCCTGCTTTCTCCTCTCTGATTGCTCACCCGGCTCCCCGGCGCTCTCGCTTCGTCAAGGTGAAAAGAAGCAGTTGCCCAGCTGCAGAGGCAGAGGGAGAGAGCGAATGAATGTCACCGTAATATGGGGACGCACCGGGGGTTATTAGAGTATAAATAACCTCTGACACCCTGATGGCGGGACTCCCACTCGCACAGGATTTCACCATCGAGAGCAGAATTGTAAAACGGTTGATTGTATATGAAGGAGAATGGCATGTAGTGTGGGTTAAAAACATCTCACTAAACATGAAATAAGATGGGTACCTTACACTGCAGTAAATGTTGATGTTTAATAAAAAAAATTAAATTCATTGAGTTTCATGAGTCCAACAAAACAACAATTTTACATCATAAACCTCATTGCTAACTCCCCCTTCAACTATATACAGATATGTATCACCAACCATTATTATTACCGCCACCAAATTATTATGGACCAAATTATTCATAATGAGGATTGTTAATGTTTTCCAAAATGGCCCTAGCAATAGCATCCCGCCCTCATACCCACATACCCAAATTAGCATGCTGCCCCCCCCCTCCCTTTTGTCTCACACCATGTTCCTGTTACATGATTCAGATAAATTAGGTAACTATGACTGAATTTATTAAGGTCAGCTGTGGGACAAGCTGCCCGTTTCAATCATCTGCCTCCTCCTTTTTTTTTCTCTCTAGCTGCGGATCTTCCCTCCTTCCCCTGTCGAGGGATGCTCGCTGTCACCAGACATATGCTAAGTGTGTTATTTGCGTCATTTCGGAGGCACGTGGTCGAAATGCCCCGTTCGTGTGTGGTCACTCGTTGGGGGCGCAAAGACCGGCCGTCCGCGGTTATGTCGCCACCGCTAGCCTCGTCCTCCAAGGTCCCCTCCGATTTAGCAGCCCTCCTCTGTTCTCCTGGATCGCAGTGTGTCGCTCTTATTATAGAGCCAAGTGTGCTGGGATGTGGGATGGTGGCGCCGCTAACATCCCCACTTTCTCTCATTCTCTCTCTCTCTCGCTCTTTCTATCTGATTGCTTCATCTGAGCGTTTGCTTTGGGCTCCTCCGGCTGGGCTTTTGCCACGGAGTCCTCTCTGATGTCACATCTCCATCTCTTGTCGTTGGTTCCTCATGGACCTTTGACCTGGGCTGAGTCCACAGCCCCGGCGATGAAACTGGAACCAGTTTGCAGCAGATGGCCAGGCTCTGGCGTGAAGTCTCCTCCACCTTGTCTCTTGTCATAACGAGACCTACTTCCTTTTGCCCACCTGGGACAAAAAGGCCAGTGTGGGTCACCTCCCATGAGGCTCGGGGATAATTGGGTAGTTTAAATAACCCTCCAAGAATAAGCCACACTCAGGCCCTGTACCCATATTTAGCAGCTCCACACATACTATTGTCTGATTGCACTGGGAGGGAGAAGCTTGCTGTTTTTGATCTCATTTCTCGCCTGCCTCCTATCTGGGTTAGACGCAGCCTGTTATTGGAACGACCACCTGTGGCACCAGGAGACGGCGGGCTGTAATGGATAGCTGGTGCAGCTAACATGACAACTGTGGCGCTAAGCCTGTTAGCTAATCTAGATCATTAGGGCTGGGGCTGTGTGTGACTGAAAGCAGATAGTGACACTATAGTGTGATGGATAGATAGAAGATGGCCCGCCTTGCCCTGCCCTGCCTGTCTGTGCGCGGAGCCTACGTGAAATACTACCCTGTGATGTTTATTCTTGCAAGGAGCGCTGCTCACTGACAGCCAAATTGATGCTGAGGACTTGAGATGGCTGACTGACTGACTGACTGACTGACACTAGCTCAGCGCCAAGCATTTTCTGCACAATCCAGAATGAATGAGTAATAGCCAAAGCAGCTGAGGCTCTGGGCGGTAGATGTTGCCTACATCACCCACCCCCGATGTTAACTCCTTATGATGAATTTCTCTTATTGTTTTAGAAATAACAGCGCCAATATAGAGTTTGGTCATGTCATCTTTGCACATTCATTCTCATAGCCCAGCTAATGTTGTGGCTGCACTAGAGCCAAGTTCACAAGTGCAGCAGGAAATAGAGAAAACTAAACTTTATCTCCCTGGGCACAGTTTGGTTGTGCAATGTGTGTACCAAGAATCTGACTGCATTACAGATATTCGAGATAAAACGGATTTTTACAGGGCAGATCGAGGGCTCGAAAGAGTTAAATTGACTCGCATCTTTTTGGCGTTTTGTGTCTGGACCAAGAATTTGATTGCTTCTACGGAGCAGCTGGTGTAAGTGAAAAGCTCAAATATGCACACACAAACACACACACGCTCTGATGCCATATCTTAAAATTGATCATGTGCTTGTTCTTCCTTTTTTCTGCTTCTTGTTGTTATCGCTGTCCATCAGTAGCATGTGCAGACTCTGAAAGGAGCCAGGGTAAAATCCTCTGAAAGGGCAACTTCTCGACTGTGTTGGCGGCTCAGTTGGTTACCATGTAAATGCAGCATCTTGCTTTTGAAATCAGCCTGCGATGTTTGCTGCTTGTCACTCTCTTTTCTTCCTCTGATGACTGTGAACTGTCCATTAAATTTGTTTCATTGTTTAGCAGTTTAGTTTTCATTTCCATTTTCTTAAAATTAAAAAATATATATGTTTTTAGTGCAAGATAAGAATGCACTCAATTAGTGTTAGCATTACTAGATTAGACTGCGCCTTTTTATTCAAAGTAGCCAGTGTTTTTATTCACTAAAATTTCAAAAAGTTACCCTGCCAATGATCAACTCTTTATGAGGCTCAGAGAGCCTTAAAGATCCAGGTGAGTCTGCACCAGGCTGCTGAAAGTGAAGAGGGATTTTTAAATGTACTTCATTTATAGTTTGGCTTGCTGTTTAAAAAAATGCACCATTCCAACTGAGAGTAACTGCACAGTTAAAGGTGTAAAAAAATGAGAGGTGTGAATTTGATGTAGCACTGGGTTTAAAATTGTGTTTCTGGGTCCTAATAGTTGCCTCTTAATTCAGTTTGGCATCTCATAAATTTGGCAGTTTTGTTCAAAGGAGCTCCAGGCAATTTTTTTTCTGAACAGATTGGATATAAACAAGTAGGAGTAGTGTTATGTGATTTTATGGAAAGGACGCCACCTTAAATGTTCACTGCGGACCAGTGTAAGCTGTTGGCGAAGTAAGGCAAGTCTGCCCAGTAAGTAACCTATATGTAGTGGAAATACTGTTGTATAAATGCCCTTCAGAGGCATGTTGCTCTTCATGTTATTAGTGTTAGCAATGCCTGTTTAAGTCTGAAAAGGGCAACTAAGATAAAAGAGCAGCAGTATTTGCTCCCTCTCCACCCCTCCCTATCCATGCCTATGGTATCTACAGTTGTGCTGAGCGCCTTGTTATGAACGTGTTTGTTAAAACACTGCACTGAAATGTGCACACTGAAATTTGCTAAGCTAAGACTGCCAGATCTTATCTAAAGTGGCCATTTTGTGAGTGATAGAGATCTGTGTACATCCGTTGTTGTTGTTCTATACTCTGCCACTCTTTTGTTCATAGCAAACAGAGGTGGAAATAACTAATTACTTTTACTCGTGTTACTGTAACTGCTACTTGTACTTTATGGCTATATTTCAAAGTCAGTAATTTTATTTTTACTTAAGTGCATTTTTGTTTAAATTATAGTTCACTACACTGGTTCATTATTATAGTTCACTACATTTTAATTCACATACATTACAGAGTGCAAATGTAGATTCTCCATAATCATAAGAAACTCCATTTCCAAGTTTCTAATTAAATGTGCAAAATGAAAAATTGCAGAGGGTTGATGAAAGTGAGTACCCTTTAGACTCATCTGACAACAATGTACAATAAGCTGGACGGGATAATATCAGTGAGTTGGTCACACAATGAGAACCATGTAGACTCAACCACCATAATTACGTGCTTATTCCACATTTTTGTCTGTTGAATCCCCATTTCAATTGACCCTCGATAATTTTGTGCAGTACATCTTTAAAGTAATCTATTTTTTGTACTTTGTACTCTCATCCTTTTAGAATGGCATGGAACAGATTAGACCTAACAAAGTTATGCAGCAAGAGCTATACAATTTCAAGGAAAGGATTAACTGGTAATTTATAGTACCTCAACAACCACTAATCATCAACTAACAACCACCTGGTAAGACCCTAGTGACCATTAGTAGTCACTTAGCGACTACTGGTTATCATCTAGGGGCTACATAGTAACACCCTAGCAACCATTAGTAATTACCTTGCAACTACCTTGCAAAACCCTATCAAACACGATATAGCAACCACTTACCATAATAACCACTACAACAATTAGTGATCACCTAGCGACTATATAGTAACACTCTTGCAACTATTAGTGATCAATTAGCAACCACATGACAACACCAAAATGCCCACTACTAATCACCTACCAACAACATAATCAGCTAGCTAGTTACTACCTGATAACACTCTACCGACCCCTAGTAACCACCTAGCAACCGCTTAATAAGACCCTATCAACCACCAGTAATCTCCTAGTGACCATCTAATATCATCCAATCAACCAGTATTAACCATCTAGTTACAACCTAGTGCAGGGAGAAACACATGACACCAGGACCTTTTGTTGTGTTAGGGAGTTGATGATAGTTGTTATACTTGTTATCACCTCTGGCTTCAATGGAGATTGTTAATGCAAGGAGGTTCACAGTTTGATTCCAATAGAACTTATGCGGCATGGCAGAGTTCCTTAGCCCCTCTTAAGTGGAACAAGTTGCCCATAAACTACTTGGGATTTTTGCAAGAGGGCCTCCAGGCAAATAGATTGGCTGTGACAGTAATGGAATACTTACCAATAAGCCCTCAACTTAAAATGGGGAAATAGATACATAATAACCTGTTCATTTCAATCAACACCAATCATTGGGTAATTTTATTTTGGTGCCATGTCTTTCAGCCTGCATCCTTCATACCATAGAGCCTAGATTTTGCAAGTCTTGATGTGAAGCAACTGCTCATGAATGTGAGGAACTAAAGTCCCTCTGTTCTAACAAAGTCAGTTGTCAGTCATTCAAGTCTACTGTAGCTGCTGTGCCTATGTCAGAAATAAAGATGGCTGTGAATGCTGGAAAAGTTACCGTCCATTCCACATGTTCCTCAACCCCTTTTTGGCAACTTTCAGGAAGAGCGGTAGTCCAATGAGATACACAAACATGTAGATTGGCCAAACGCTTCATGGTCATAATCAGGGCCTTCAGTTCCAATGTTGTCCAGTCACATCTAAGGCTGTGGAAACAATAGACTGGATAGACAGGTTAATCTCCAGCGATATATTGGTTTAACATTCAACTGTTACATCATTGAGTAATTTGAAATTCTTCTCACTCTGTGTGCTTATTGAAAGATGGAGTTGGAGAATTCACATTTGAAAGTGTAACTCCTGGGTCAATGAAAGGTGACCACTGGCTTGCAAATCAAGCATTGGCTGAATCTTAGATCTTTGTCATCACACTTTGAAGTTCACAACTCTCCAGAGCTTTATGCTGGGACCCCTGTTGTTTTCTAGCAGGGGGAAGGGATTATCAGTTGCCAGTTTTTATTTTACCTACACCATTTCTATAATAGTGCTAACTTTCTGCCTCTGCTTTGGCTAGACTGAGCATAAAACAATTTTAATTTCTAGAACTAACTTTATTAAAAGGCCTATAAAGAGTCACATGGTAATCCAGTGCCTTGCCTAATAGAACAATACAAAGTGGCGCCAACAAGCTTGCAGCCATCTTTTGCCTTGTCCTGTGTAGTGGATTTGCAGAGCACTGTTTGAACCCAGTTGCTCTTTTTATTAAGAATTTCTTTACTGACCTTGCTTTCGGTAAATGACTAAGGAATATTAAATACATTGTCTACATTGCTGGCGTGCCGTTAAACTGAACTCTCCATATTTTGGCTTTTCCTCTAAGCAAACAATGTGAGTCAACTGAATCTTAATGACCACAAAATCAAAGCCACTATAAATTTAACAAATACTGCAATGTATTCATTTATCCCTTAACGATTTAGTTTTAGTCACCAATTAACCTATAACATTTTATGAACTCTTGTCTGGACTTACAGTTGTTTTAGGGCTAAGTATTACATTCCCATATGCTACTTGCTAGCTTCATAGCTGTTTCTTTCTTAAAACTGTTACCTTTGTCTCTTTGAATGTAACACTTCAGTCCAAGCAGACCAAGCAGACAAGTAGGGCTGTGGTCAACCAAAGAAAATCTTGTTTGACTAAAGTCCTGAAATTTCAAATTTTAGCATTATGTTTTCTCCATGATCGAGCATTGGGCATTTACACTTTTTTCTTCTATTGCATTGCTCAAACACAGACCCAATTTTTTTTTAGTTCTCTCACAGACTAGTTAAACTTAAAATCCCTTTTCTCTTTTACTTGGGGCATTTACACTGGGGGGTACTGTTTCTCACAGTTTTACAATCGACTAGTCAAATCAGCTCTACAATTCTTTTACCTTGAGCACTAGGTTTCCAATCAAACATAAAACTGTATTTACTTGCACGCTAGGGCAGACAACCCCACGACCACGACACATGTACACGGACAATGGAACAGTTAACACTTAACATATACCCCCCAAGTTTTCTTTTACATGTATTGGACAAGAAAATTAGCTCCAACCTCTGCTGGGTACCTCCAATATTAACCCAGCCAGGTCCCTGACCTGCTTCTAGATCCCTGATCTAGGATAGCGCTGTATGGACTTAACTCACTTTAAGTCTAAAGAAGGTCCCTGACCTTGAAAGCTCCCTGAGCTTTAACAGACGCTATAGTAGTTCCCCGAACTACAAAATCTCATGAGTACACTTTTTTCTCTCTCTGTAGGCCTACTGTTGGCCGCTGTTATGTCGTCCAGTACATATAAAACACAGAATCAGCAGTGGTTTAATTGTTCTACCTTCAGGGCTTCAACTCCGCCGCCACAGAGAAACATAGGGGAAGGAAAAGGTCCTTACCTTTTTAGTTTTGTTCTGCTAGCAGACCTAGTTCTCTGTAGCCGGTAGATGGAGGCCAATGAATTGTCAATGGCCAATTATTGTCGTGGAACCGATCGTCGTGGAGCCGATGATGAGACCAATCGTTTATATCAAAATATAATTTAATAGACAATAATAATAGAGAATCAACTGCTGACAATGATAAACCAACTGATAGCAATGATAAAGCTATAAACCAACTGCTGAAGTCCGTGGCCCCCCTGGCACCAGAAGAGAGGGCCCTGGAATGGGTACATGCAAATTTATACCTTACAAAGTGGGCTGTCCCACACAGCATAGGTGGATA
>OMLF01054901.1:8354-19283 GCA_900302615.1 Holocentrus rufus
TACATTTTGTTTTATAGAGACACTATACTTGATCTGATAATCACATGCATTATTAAATTCAGAGACCATGTGAAAATTGGTGATTACCTAATAATATTCCATGGGGCTGATGACTGTGAATGGGGCAATAGAAGTAACAGTACAGGGTAAAATGTACGTAACAATCAAAGAAAGTCTCAAATGTCTGGAATTATGATAACTCATACTAATATAAAAACTACTTCAATTCCAGTACAGGTCTATAGACAGCAAGCAAAATACTGCAATTGTAACCACATATACACTAAAAGTGGGTACAGAGAAGAGCATCACCTTAATGTCAAAAATGTAATCATTTACTCAAATAGCTTCAACAAATTCATAAAAATGTGTAAGTGAAGTCACTCAGCAACCTCTCTCTACAGTATATTAGCTTTACAGGAGTCAGGCTGCAGTATCTGAAGGGTAATGATGTGTTTAATAGCTTTTCTAAACCAGGGGTAGAAAAAGGCATAGATCACAGGATTTAAACAAGAGTTAAAATAGAACAGCCAGATCTCAAAGGCCACAGATGAAGCAGTGATCCAAGTGTCCTGGCCTGTAAGAGAGGGATAGAAATATGGAAACATACATAATATAAACATGATTACAACAACACCAAGAGTCCTGGCTGCTTTCATCTCAGATTTCTTAGCAGTTACAGTCCCTGAACGCTGCAGTGTGACAGTCACAATGTGGGATCGCATGGCACGAGCCTGAGACACAGCCACCACAAATACTCTCATATACAGAACTATGATGACAGTAATGGGACCAATAAAACTGATAACAAGGTCAACAGCTCCCATGATGTGATTAAGGACAACAATACACTCTCCATGGCAGGAATTATACCTGCCTGGTTGTCTCAGGTTATCACTTAGAATCAGACTGCTGGAGAAAACAGAACAGATCCAACACAGACAAACACAGATTTTAACTCTTCTCTGAGTGACCTTGGTGGGGTAACACAGAGGGTCACAAATAGCCACATAGCGGTCAACTGATATGAGCACCATGTTTCCTACTGAGGCAATGGTAAGGGTGAAATTTGCAACATAAAATAGAGCACACATGAGGTCACCAAGGAACCAGCAGGCTCCTGTAAACAGGATTTGACCAGGCATCAGCAGGAGGCCCACAAGGAAGTCTGAGACAGCCAGGGAGAGGAGGAGGAGGTTGGTGGTGGTGTGGAGCTTCCTGGGGTGAAATGGGAGCAAAATACTTTCGGTGTCAGTCGCATTTATCACTGGGTGTAAAGGATATAAAGCATGACATAAATATTATTTCGTCTCACCAAAGGCTAAGACAAAGCAATATCTTGGTTCTTGTCCATTGTTTTCTTTTAAGTCTACCAATTTGTGAATAGTACTAAAGAAATCTTTTGCAACCTAAAATGAGAGATGGAGATGATGACCAGCAGGTTGAGAGTCACAGTGAGCACAGAGATGGAGGACTGCACGATATAGAGCAGCATGCCCTCAGAGATAAGATGCATCGGCTTCCTGCAGGAGGTGTTGAGGAGCTGTGGAAAGCAGAGTTCACCTCCTTCCAGGGTCTCCATCATCAGAGAGAGAGGAGGAGAGGAGAAGCTGCTGATGTCTGGCAGCTTTCTGACCAAAGCTCTCTGGCATCGTTCCCTCCCTTCACTTCTTTTACTCCCCCTTTTTCATTCTCTCTGATTGATGTCCCTCCTCCTTCCGTTCCTCATTGCATCAGATTGTTCATCTCCATCTTCATCACCTTGATGAAGATGGCCTGATAATACATCAGTGAGCCACAGTTAATATTTTAAAATCCAGTGAAAAAACCCAAGCTTGTTGGCTGAAGATCGCCTTGTTGACAGCAGCTTAAGAAGATAAGGACAACAACATTTTATTCCCTTGATGTGAGGGTATCGGATGGCTGCAGGGCGGTGTTTGGCTGATGGACCTGAGCAGAGTTGACGGAAACCTTGTAACGCTTGGCTTGGGGAGCAAGATGATTTGATTTCTTGGAGGGGCCGGAGGATGTGGGGGAACTGGAGTTTCCCAAACCACTCCATTGTCCAAGGCTTGCAGCTGGGAGAGATCCAGATCTGGAGCCGATGTAATGCACTTAGCTCTTAACCTCTCCCTGATTTCAGAACCTGCTTCCTCTTGACGGGCAGCAATCCGATTACTGTGCTGTGTTGCAGATGAAGTAGAGGCACATTCAAATAGGTCAGCATCAATCAATTCTGTTTCTGAGTCTGACATCCTGAGAAACAATGACAGCCCGAGAAGCAGAAAAAGAAAACATAGACTCGCCATACAAAGCTTGTACTCTGAGGGATGCGTGCGTTACCAGCAGCATGAAAGCACTTTCGGCACAAAGAGAAACATAGTTTTAAAAAGACAGCAGCAAGCTGATAGGCTAACAGTGAGGGTGTGTCCAGCTATTGGATAGATGTGACCAGCTGATCGAGCTCAATTGACAGCCCGCGAAATGACAGCAGGAGAAATACTGGTGAGCATGCGTGAGAGCTGTGACGAGAAGAATAAATGAGAGGTATAGATGCAAGCATGAAAAGATAGTCTTCCTGACTGAACTTTTGCTAAAGCTCCATTAGTCGGTGAAGGTGCTGTTAGTGCCGGCCAAACAGACGGCAACAAACAAGCTTCAGTTTCCAGCACCAGTACGCCCGAGGTTAGCACTATCTACTCCACAGTAGAAAATAGCTGCACACAGCTAGCTAACGTTAGCTAGCAAACACAGAGGACCGTGAGCCGGAGCAGCTAACGTTACCCTGCCTTAACTAGGCTTCCACTGCGACACGGCCAACTAACAGGGCTAGGGGATTTGATGACCCATATCAACCAAGTATACATTTCCCGGGGAGAAGGTTTGGGACAGAGACTGCCAGCGCATGCTGGACAGATGATGGATTTGTTCAGCAGTTAACCACCAAGCTTTGCAACCAAAGGCAATCTTTAAATGCCCCTTCCA
The DNA here is from genome assembly GCA_900302615.1 of Holocentrus rufus. NCBI lineage: Eukaryota > Metazoa > Chordata > Actinopteri > Holocentriformes > Holocentridae > Holocentrus > Holocentrus rufus. The sequence continues at coordinate 11,340 of OMLF01054901.1, forward strand.
GCAAGACCCCGTTCCGCTGAAGGGATACGATACAGACCAAGGCCATTGTGATTCTGTTGGTAGAGCACCGGCTGCAGCGTGAGTTCTGTCAGGCTCTGGACTTGGTGACATCTGAGCTTGATTGCCGATATGACCAAAGATGGAATAAAAGTTTTTGTTATCAATGCAACTGATGGAAACTTTTCCCAGTGTTGAATGAGACTGCTGCACTTCTCCCCAGTGGTAATAGTCAGCCGCGTCGACATATGCAGCTTACACTGCTGGGTAACCTCTCCGAAAAAGGCCCCTATGTCAGCTCAGGATGTTGATAGACTCTTAAAAGCACTAGACCCCAGACAAGGGAGTTACTCGCAGAAGTTATTGGAATTTTGCTCATGTTTTGCCGGTGCCCTGTGAGCGCTCCTTCTCTGACCTTCGCGGCCTCAACACATGGTTACAGAGCTCTGGGACCCCGAAACGACTGAAACACCACTGACATCGTTGACTGGGTGGATATTCGGCCACTCATGTCCAGATTCATCAGCAGCACACGCCCAACCAAAGGCCACGTTTGGAGTCTTCAAATAGGTAAGATATTCATCATTTGGTTTATGGTTGGCTGTGATATTTCACATGCGGGTGCACCGTTGTTACAGTTCAACTGGTTTCCCTGTTAACTGGTGACCTTTGTTTGTAAATGTCAGAGGTTTCTTGTGGTGACGGCAGATGTTCAAACCACACAGAGGAAACGTAGCTGGCCGCGCAAATGCCTTAATGATTATAATTCCATATCACTCATACTAGGTTATCCATCTGATTCATTTGGTTTATTGCTGGTTGATGGAGTTTAGTGAAACTGCGATGACATAAATCTAAATTGCATTTTACCATTGTCACTTTACGAGTTTGGACTTAAACACAAAGGCCATTGTTTTACAACACCTCCATGTCATCATGCTAACTAATTTAGGCTATGGTATTGAAAACCAAAAAGCTGTAAAACTATCATAACTATTTATGAAGCCTTGAATAGCTCAATCAATGCCTAATGTCTTTATCAATAAAGTATTTTTTTTAAACAAATAAACCAGATTAACCAGTGACCACTCATCCAATTACCCAATTACCCATACCCCCTATATAAGTAGAAAGTTTGGCACTATGTTTAGAGCAGCACAATTGAACAGCATCAAAGAGCAAACAATGGATCCACTACTGGTGAATGAGTTGATGGAGTTCAAACTCTATAATAGATTGCCCAAGGGACCTACCAAACATCAGTGGTACATAATCAAAAGGAGAGCAACAAACTTCATCTTGAAAGTTAAAAAAAACAAAAAAAAAACCAAACAAACACAACCATTAAAACAATAAACCATGATACAGATTTCTTGAATTTATTTTGTGAAATTACTCACATAAATGTATCAAAAAATGGATGGTATGGAGGTGGAGGTGTTGAAAAACAATGGCCTTTGTGTTTAAGTCCAAACAATGGTTTCCCTCTGTAACGGTAACTTCGGTGACAGTGGTATGAATTTTGCGATGTGAATACCTTAAAACGTAAGCAGATATAAATCTCTGATCTCCGAAAATACATGATCAAATCAAATGTACTGAAAAAGTTTAATCCAGAGCGACTGTCTTATCATCCGAAACCAAAAACGTTTAACTTCAGAGGCGCGGCAACCTCAGATGTGGCTGCTATCATTGCAACAATAGTGGTCACAAGTTAACCTGGCAGAGGTGTTTTAAACAGGGAAATCAGTGATCAGTAAATGTGATTTAGATTTCTGTCATCACAGTTTCACTAAACTCCATCAACCAGCAATAAACCAAATGAATCAGATGGATAGCCCTGTATGAGTGATATGGAATAATAATTATTAAGGCATTTGCGCGGCCAGCTACATTTCCTCTGTGTGGTTTGAACATCTGCTGTCGCCACGAGAAACCTCCGACGTTTACAAAGGTCACCAGTTAACAGGGAAACCAGTCGAACTGTAACACCGTTCACCCAGACTGTGTTGTGCTGTTGTGAGACTTCTGCTGCCTGTTTGCGAGCTTTGAGTTTAGACCCTCGGTGGTTGTGATGTTGGATTGTTGAGAACTGTATTGGATGGCTAGGAAAACTGCCTACCTAGTCGTTATATTTGGCTATGTTCATGGAGCGAGGTGTGTGTCTGGTATGGAATGAAGCTTCATTCATCCAGTTTCTGCTGCTTTAAATATGGCACCTGTGGGATTAGTAGCTATTGTGTATTTGGAAAGAAGAGCCAAGTGAGTAAATTAAAAAGTTGTAAACGTGTCTATTCTATGGTGCCGACCTTTACTTTTTTTTTTTTTTTAAATCATTACATATTCAGCAAAACCTTGTAAGTGCACCTGTTGTTGTGGCGCCGACTTCATGTCTAATGTTCAACAGACATGTTATGAATAAAACTGCCTTATGGGATGGCATTATTTCTCAAAGGGTTTTCATCTGAGTGATAATACTGGTTCAGTGGGCCGTAGCACCTCTGATCGCACTGGCCTAACATATCTCTCTCACTCTTTCTCTATCTGGCTATCTCCCTGTCAATTCTGTTTGACGTGAGCATTTTCATCTGTTTAATGTAGCATTCTCCTTTGCGCATAAGAATTAACCAATTAGATCTCCGTGTGCGATTCATGGGCACGTGCGTGTAAAACATAGTAAGGAAAAAGCACTTTAGGCCAAGGTAACAAATGGGCTGGACAGCACCCCCTACTCAAAACACCTTCCCCCGCGCACTTTGTTTTCTATAAACTGTTGGTCTGTACTGCCCTTTTAATAGTGATTCAGGACTATAAAATAAACAGCTAATCAGATGTTTCATCCCCAACAGTGGATATAAAATCATTTCATACAAGTTAGAATTTACTATAGGTTAAAACAACTGCATCTATACTAAATGAATTTTTAGGCTTATGTGCTGCCAACATCACACATGTAGCAGTTAGCAACAGGAAGTTGCCTATTTACTCAAGTTCCAGATTTCTGAATCTGATCAATCAATCACGACTATTACAGGATTTATTTCATGTACACAGATCCAACTCTGACCATGACATGATTCAAATATCCAAAGATCGTCACTCCCATAGCTGACACTGAATGTATGAAAGATGAAGCCTGTCATGTTCGGTTCTGGACAAAGGTTCTGTCATAAGACAGCCTTCGAGCTTTCTGTTTTGCAAGCTCAGTTTCCAGGTGGGGTAATACAGGACGTCTCCTCATACAGAAAATACTGTATAGGGGAATTGCAATGTTTGGTATATCTCAGTGGTCACTGGTGTTTTTAAAGGAGGGCCCCTTTCTTTTAATGATGCTGCTCAACTGGTTTTCAAAACCTTTAATTACAGAGTGAGCATGGTGGATCAGGCATGTGACCCAGCACAAAAGACAAGCCAGTATTTTGCACAGTGTTAATCCCGTTAGTGCTGGTTTACAGTTACTCCTGCATCAGTGTTTTCTGTGTGCAACCCAATCCACGTCCATGTGATTACATATTAAAAAGTCATATCACCTGGCTTAAAAATACACAGAAAAAAATAACCATCCGGAAAGGTAGAACTTGAGGAAGGAGAGAGATAAATATTCATAAATGACTGATTACTATTACTATGAAGCTGTAAGGAATTACTTTTTTTTTTTGTTTGGTGCATGCCATCTACTTTTTCCAACACTAACCAACATTTAAAAACATATCAACAATCCTAATTATTGGTTTACACAAAATTGTTCATCTACATGTCACACTGCACACACTCCACAGCCTCTCTCTACAGTATGTTGGCCTCACAGGAGTCAGACTGCAGGATCTGAAGTGTAACGATGTGCTTCATGGCTTTTCTAAACCAGGGATAGAAAAAGGCGTAGATCACAGGGTTTAGACAGGAGTTGAAATACAGCAGCCAAACCACACATGCTGTAGATGAAGCACTGCTCAAGATGTCTTGGCCTGTAAGGGAGGGATAGTAATATGGCCAGAAACACAAAAGAAATATAACTATGACAATTCCAAGGGTCCTGGCTGCTTTCAACTCGGATTTCTTTGAAGTAACACTCGTACCAGGCTGGACTGTCATAACATGAGACTGCATGGCACGGGCCTGAGCCACGGCCACCACAAATACTCTCATATACAGAACTATGATGACAGTAATGGGAAAAACAAAGTTAAAAACAAGGTCCACAGCTCCTGCAACATAGCCAATGGTGACCACACACTCCCCATAGCAGGATTTATATCTGCCATGTTGCTCCAGGTGATCCTTAAGAATAAGACAGTTGAAGAAAACAGAGATGATCCAACACAGACAAACACAAGTTCTAACTTTTCTCTGAGTGACCTTGGTGGGGTAACGCAGAGGGTCACAAATACCTACATAGCGGTCGACTGATATGAGCACCATGTTTCCTACTGAGGCAGAGATAACAACAAACCCCACATAGTAATACAGAGCGCACATAATGTCACCCAGGAGCCAGCAGGCCTCTACGATGCGAAATGCCTCACCCGGCATCAGCAGGAGGCCCACGAGGAAGTCTGAGACAGCCAGGGAGAGGAGGAGGAGGTTGGTGGGGGTGTGGAGCTTCCTGGGATGGGAGAATATTATTAGTAGTGTTATTATCATGGTAAGAAGCTGATGGGTATGATGGATTTTAATGTATTGGAATTATGCAACAGTATGTAAAGCCATTAGAGACAGTGCTCAGGTAATTTATGATTATGAAAATTCTTAATATATTTAGGGATATTTTCAAAGTCAAGGCTTATTATTATCATTGGTATTATTATCATGAGTAGTTCTAACAATACAAACAGACAGAATGCTCCTATCTTTCTTCTTCTCGATCTAATTGCTAAACATTTTTGGTTATGCTGAGAAATTTTGTCTGTGCCTGTAGTGGGAGATGGAGATGATGACCAGCAGGTTGAGAGCCACAGTGAGCAGAGAGATGGAGGACAGCAGAGCGTAAATGATCATGGCCTCAGAGCGAGGTCTCATTGCCTTCCTGCAGGAGGTGTTGAGTAGTTGTGGAAAGCAGAGTTCACCTCCTTCCCGGGTCTCCATCATCAGAGAGAGAGGAGGAGAGGAGAAGCTGCTGAGTTCTGGCAGCTTTCTGACTGAAGTTCAGTATCATACATATGATTTATCTCTGTCCTCTGTTCCCTTCCCTCCCCTCCCTTGCTTTCCTCTTTCCCTCTTCTCCTTCCTTTCATCACTTTTTTCCTCATCAGTACACACTTATGCTCCTCCTCCATCATTCCCCTGCCTCGCTGTCTGCATCAGCCCCTCCACCTCCAACTTGATCACTTTCTGACGCCTCTTCTCTGCTCTTCCTCAACTGCCCTTTTTTTCCTCTCACTTCTCCTCTTCCCAATCCCATGAACAATAAAGGTGATTTCAGTAGCTTACTTCGTTATGGTAGAATACATTTGGCATTGTCACCTTTTCACACTGGTATGATGGTTTTAATTTGATTCAGCCAAAATTGCCAGTAAGGCAGAGTCTGTACAGGGATGGGTCAAGGAGTCATTCTTATTGGTATATGTCATCCACAACTGCTTGTAGGATGCATGAGGACCTTCTTTTACAGTTGATTAAATCCCTCCAGGTGGCAGGGCAGGCATATGATTCCATCTATAGCTTCTACACATCAAAATCAACTGTTGCTCCACTAAATGATGATCGCGCACATGGACTAGTTGCAGCATTTAATGGCAAAGGTATGGCCAAAGACCTTTAGAGTATAGAAGAAGACGGTGCCCTCTGCCAGTTTACAATTGGGAATTTTGAAAGGCTAAACGTAAGGCACACTATCAGCCAATCACATGTTCAGATTTTGCATAGCTGCGCAGCTTTGATATTTATGACAATGCTAACGGACAGCAGCGCGACAAGTCTAGACAAGCCCAGAGAAGACAACGGTTAGACTGCTGAACACCACTGAATTAATACAGGTAAAACTGTAAATGTATACGTTTATAAAATTATCATTACAGCTGAGTTCAAAATGTGGTTTTTCTGTGGCATTAGTGTCCTTCAGAACAAATTTTATGACTCTGTGTTCACAGTTTGACAGTGTCACTAAATATGGAAAGCAGATGACAACACATACAGCAGGACGGTAGATTTAGGCTCCTCCCTATTCAAAGAGATAGGGCTCTGGTCTTGTTGGCCGTGATCCTGCTGCCCAAGGGCATTTCAAAGATGGTGGGTTAGGTGTTAGAAACAATGGCCTCAAGGTTTCACACATAACCCATCTCCTATTTCAGTAGTACGGGCAGCTTGTGATGTGAAAGCCAAGTGAAAAGGCGCTGGCCCATGTCCGTGATTATCTTTCACAGCCCTGAAGAACCCCATGAGTTACCATGAAACCACGTGACAGCCCTTGCTTTCTGATACTGGAATGCAGAAACTGACAGACTTGGTCCAGCCTTAAGGAATCACCCACTCCCCCTTGTCTTTATGTGTAGCAACAAATTGGAGCCCAAGTTTATCTGTTATCTAGGTTACGTAAGTATCAGCTGTATTATGGGATTACTGGGTGTGAGGGGCTTGAAGTGTAGGTTCGATGTGGTACACTGGCTCACCCAGCCCCTTCCCCATGTCTCAACTGTATCGCGAGAGATCGGTGACTGGGTTATTTGATATTATTTATAGTATGGTAAGTATGTTTTTTTATGTGTGTAAGAGGGAGTGGTCTTAGATTGTACCTAAGGTTCCCTCATGCTATCCCCACAAGCTTAAGTGAGTTGTCATGTATTTAGATCATTTTGATTTTATTTTGTGGTGGGTCTCTTGTATGTTTGACTCAGGTTTAGGGTTCATGTGAAACCATGTGATGGTTTTCGCTGCCCGGTACTGGGTGGCTGTGGGCTGTCTGACCTGGTGCACTCTATGGATTGCCCCCCCTTGTCTTTCATACATTGCAACAAGTTGAGTGTCTATTTATGTTTACATCTCTAAGTTTTGGTTCAGTTTGCTGCTTATTCTTGGAGAAATAATAGGTAATATACAGTACAGGCCAAAAGTTTGGACACACCTTCTCATTCAATGCATTTCCTTTATTTTCATGACTATTTACATTGTAGATTCTCACTGAAGGCATCAAAACTATGAATGAACACATGTGGAATTATGTACTTAACTTCAAGAGGTAGTCACCTGAAATGGTTTTCCAACAGTCTTGAAGGAGTTCCCAGAGATGCTTAGCACTTGTTGGCCCTTTTGCCTTCACTCTGCGACCATCCCAACCCAAACCATCTCGATTGGGTTCAGGTCCAGTGACTGTGGAGGCCAGGTCATCTGGCGCAGCACTCTATCACTCTCCTTCTTGGTCAAATAGCCCTTACACAGCCTGGAGGTGTGTTTAGGGTCATTGTGCTGTTGAAAAATAAATGGTGGCCCAACTAAACGCAAACCGGATGGGATGGCATGTCGCTGCAGGATGCTATGGTTGCCATGCTGGTTCAGTATGCCTTCAATTTTGAACAAATCCCCAACAGTGTCACCAGCAAAGCACCCCCACACCATCACACCCCCTCCTCCATGCTTCACGGTGGGAACCAGGCATGTAGAATCCATCCGTTCACCTTTTCTGCGTCGCACTGACTGACCTTCATTTCTTAAAGTAATGATGGCCACTCGTTTCTCTTTACTTAGCTGATTGGTTCTTGCCATAATATGAATTATGACAGTTGTCCAATAGGGCTGTCGGCTGTGTATCAGCCTGACTTCTGCACAACACAACTGATGGTCCCAACCCCATTGATAAGGCAAGAAATTCCACTAATTATCCCTGACAAGGCACACCTGTGAAGTGAAAACCATTTCAGGTGACTACCTCTTGAAGCTCATCAAGAGAACGCCAAGAGTGTGCAAAGCAGTAATCAGAGCAAAGGGTGGCTACTTTGAAGAAACTAGAATATAAGA
>OMLF01054907.1:0-10682 GCA_900302615.1 Holocentrus rufus
CTCCCCTGTTTTTCTCTCTCTGATGATGGAGACCCTGGAAGGAGGTGAACTCTGCTTTCCACAGCTCCTCAACACCTCCTGCAGGAAGCCAAAGCCTCCAAGCTCCAAGGCTATGGTCATTCACATTCTACTATCCTTCATCTCTGTTTTCACTGTGGCTCTCAACCTGCTGGTCATCATCTCCATCTCCCACTACAGGTGGTCAAACATGTCATCAGTACAATGCTTCATGAAACTGATCGATTCAAAGGATAAGGCTTGTGCGATATTATAGTATATGCTATATCTTGTAATAAACTGTACTGATAATATCAATGCTTATAATGCTGTTGTTTCTCTCCAGGCAGCTCCACGCTCCCACCAACCTCCTCCTCCTCTCCCTGGCTGTCTCTGACCTTTTTGTGGGCCTCCTGGTGATGCCAGTTCAGATCCTCTTAGCAGGCTGCTGGTTTCTTGGTGATTTAATGTGCTCATTGTATTGGTTTGTGGACTTTATCATTATTTCTGCCTCAGTAGGAAACATGGTGCTCATATCAGTTGACCGCTAGGTGGCTATTTGTGACCCTCTGTGTTACCCCACCAAGGTCACTCAGAGAAGAGTTCAAATCTGCGTTTGTGTCTGTTGGGTCTGTTCTTTCTTTTACAACAGTCTGATGCTGAAAGATAACCTGAGACAGCCAGGCAGGTATAAATCCTGCCATGGAGAGTGTGTTGTTGTCTTTAGCTATATTGCAGGAGCTGCTGACTTTTTTTTTACCATTACTGGTCCCATTACTGTCATCATAGTTCTGTATATGAGAGTATTTGTGGTGGCTGTGTCTCAGGCTCATGCCATGCGATCCCACATTGTGACTGTCACACTGCAGCGTTCAAGGACTGTAACTGCTAAGAAATCTGAGATGAAAGCAGCCAGGACTCTTGGTGTTGTCGTAGTTGTGTTTCTTATATGTTTCTGTCCATATTACTGTATCTCTCTTGCAGCCCATGACACCATGAACAATGGTTCATCTCTAGTCTTTGAGAACTGACTGTTTTATTTTAACTCCTGTCTAAATCCTGCTATCTATGCTTTTTTCTATCCATGGTTTAGAAAATCTGTTAAACTCATTGTTACACTTCAGATGTTGAAGTCTGACTCCCGTGAGGCTAAAATACTAGAGAGAGTAGAGTAGAGAGAAGCTGTAGAGTGACTGAGGTGTTTTTCATATATGATCGTTTTTACGAGAATGAATTCTGGAATTCTTCAAGTCTGGATACTGGGGGAAAAAAAATAACCACTTGGAAAACATTTTTGAGACTGAAACTCTTTCGCGTATGTAGCATATATTTGGGTGTAAACAGTAAACAGTGTTTCGTGTAAACCGTAAATAGCTAGAAATAGGCTAATAGACATAGACAGTTGCTTGCAGTAAATAGGTACCATGTATTTATGTATTTAGGAAAAAAACCAAACAATTTATGCAAATATCAAAATAAATATGACCATGTAAATAAATAATTTTAAACTATCAAAACTCAAATACTCAATATGAAAAATAAGAAACAAACCCAAAACAAAACAAAAAAAATAGCTCTGCTAAGCTTGTATTAGCTTATGACTGGTAAATTATTTTATCAGTGGTGCACCTTTAAATTTCTTCCACAATTATTCAATTGATCATCAAAAAAATCAATTTACAACTTAGATAATCAGAAAGAATTCACAATTTAACAGAACCTCCCAAAGCAACAGAATAATTCAACCCCATAAGGCAAAAACACATTGAATAAATGTGGACCCCAGTCTTAACCCACAGTTCACTTCATCAGTTCTTCAGCACAAGTCATAAGTCCATAAGTCCGTCAGTCAATTGTCCATTTAGTGTGCTGGGCCAAAGAGAGAGAGTGTGTGCGTGTGTTTGAAGGGGCAGAAAGAGATGAATGGGGGGAAGAGTATCGGCTGCAGTGTGTCCTACCACTGTGGCAGGGATATGACGATTGCTGCTGAGCGTGATTCTGATTTCCTCCAGCGTAGACTCCTGATCACTTAACATTGGAATAGCTCGCCATCACAGATCGTCCATGCATGTGACTCTAATCAACAATTCAAGCAGTTTCAACAGATTCAACAGAACTTCAAGTATTCACAGCTTTCACCGGCAACTTCAGACAGCTGGTGGACATCTGCAGTCGGTAACACAGTGACTGTTAACCCTCACATTAGACATTAAAATTAAATGCACGCCAACAATGCCGTACTAACCTGCAGCCGCTCCACTCTCTGCATCAGCCCCATTCATCTAACTAGGAGGGCATCTGTTTCCTGTACATAGCGGAGCGGCCCAGCTGATTGGCTGCGCGGTAGTCACGTGATTTACGTTAGGGTTACGTCAGGTAGACGTGATTTACGTTAGGGTTACGTCAGGTAGACTGACTATTTCACTATTCTGAACCCGGGGTTACATCGTACTTGGTGTAATAATTATTTTTTAAACCTTGCTCTTACTGATTTCACATGTATCTGCACTGTCTGTTACAGACCAAAGCGACTTCTCTCATGTGCACCAGCTCTCACATGCTCAGAGTTCTATCACCGCAAACAATGGCTGTCTGTGCCCAGAGATTCCCACCCCTACTAACCAACCTCAAAAAGTTCAGATGTTTGTGCTGTAAACTCAGAAGATTGTGTCACCATTGCTGCAAGATTAAGAAACACACTGAGTGATGTCGCACCTATGCACAGCTGCACCGAACAACATAATTGTAACTGTAACATAACTATCATGAACCAGCTGTTATCTCATGTTAGTCTAGAGACATTTTACAGTATGTGTACAGTGTGTTCGGGCTCTGTATCTTGAGGACATCACATCTTCACAAGCTCTCTCTCTCTTTCAAGGTTCATCCACGCGGACTCAAAAAGGGACAACTGCTTTTGCAGAAAGGTACAAGAGGGACACAGCATATACAAGTCACCAATAACCATGACATCCCCCACCATCAATGCAAGTCACCATAGTTTTATGGTTGTTGTTTTTTTTTGTTTTTTTTTGTATGTGTGATGTTTGGAGTCTGAGGCATAGCTGCTCAAAGCTTGGGGATTTGTTGGCTTGTTGGTGGTGCTGTGGTGGGCCATTCAGTTTCATTTTGTGGACGCTGGATATCAGTGTAAAAATGCATCATCAAATCTGTCCCAGCGGTGTCTGTGATTTTGAACATGAAGCTTAGGGCCCTGTTGGCCTGCTGTTAATGCCGTGGTGGACCAGTTTCATCTAACTATAAATGGAGGAATCTCTGTCTGTAAGTATGTGTGTCTGTCCTTCGATTTTCTTAAAAATCGTTCATCCGACTGACCTCACACTTGGCAGGTGTATTGCTCAGGCCCCAAAGAACCACATTGTGGAGTGTGAAGTTGTTTGGATGAGCCATTCTCGAGAAAGCTGTAAAATTCAATTTTCTAATTGTTAGTTATCTTCGTTGACTGATGGAGCGCAAAAGGTGAAACTCAACTGCGAGGGCAGTGCAACACCAGGACAGTTTTCAGCATGCACACACTTCAAGCACACACATGCAAGACTTTTGTAGTTCAGTAGTTTAGTCAAAGGCAGGGGCTCCGAGTGTTTTGTGACTGTCCTCTGCAAGACGAACATAAAGCACGTGAACTTCTAGGCCATCACCCACAGATTAACATTATTGGAGCAGAACCGCAAACTACCGCAGGCCAAGTAATCCACTGCTTCCAACAGGCACATTTTGAACGGGCACTGCACTAGTTTGTTAAAGCCAGATCTCAAAATAAAGCTACATCATCTCCACCAAGGTGTATCAAAATGGGGTTCTGTTATAGGCCTTCTTGGCCTGCTGGTAGCCAATAAGTTTTATATTTAAAATGCCAGATCTCAGTGTGAAAATCCATCATTCTCCCACTTTTTATCCAAAATGGCCAGCAGAGGCTCAGAAACTGTGCATAGATAGGCTGAGACTATGGATTGGGTTGCAGATGTACGCAGCCCAATCCAGTCCTTGATCTAGTCTTTGATCAATCAACTGCATAACACATCAAAGGCAAGGTACAGGATGGATCAGTGACAAGCAATGAAAACACATCTTTGTTCACTAATACCAATTTTCTCTTACATTGAAGTGTACAGTCAAATAATTAGCAACAGTGGCTGTTCATATTTTGTCATTCTTTCTTGATACTTTGCCATTCAATCTCTGCCATCTTGTAGTGTAGGTAGGGGAACACAATGAAAATAAGCCTTTAGGCTTTATTGTGTATTTTTTATTCTCAATCATTTTTAAGAATCATACATGAATTTGTAAGAATCGTATATGAATTTTTTTTTTATTTTGTCAAATAAATCTAAACTAAACAGATAGAACAGTCCTGAGTTCAAGAGTATAATGGCTGCTGGAATTAATAACTGTTTGTGGCTGTTTGTCATTATCCATTATCCTATCCAAGACATGCCGAGATTATAAACTGGACACACAGGGTACAAGACCCGTCACCAATGTCTCCAAAGCATCATGCTATTGTGGAGTTACGGTAAATTTGCAATATCCCCCAAATTTCAATGGGTACATGTGTCCATGGAGGCAGTGTTATACAACTGTAATGAATGAAAAACTCTTACATGCCTACACTGATGTCAGCTGCTCAGATAACAGTTCCAAAATTTGCAAGTAATAACTTACTCCCCTCTCAACAACATTCCATAATTTGAACTGTGTTGGTGCTTTGTTGTTGCTGTCCCATGCAAATTACTGTATGAATATTTGCATGTTGTCCATTGAGCAGTGTTGCCTACCATGATAGTGACCTGAAATGAGGTGTTGCATGGTGTCCAGAAGGGAGAACTTTGCTGGCAAGCTGCTGGTTGACAACTACTAATGGGATAATAGAATAGAATAATAACCTAACATTTTTATATAATGTTGCTTAATGTTGATTTGTTTTATGTAACAGTGTTTCCCCTATATGTATATGTAATTTCACATTGTACATAATAACCAGGAATACAAACCACTTGCCCTTTCTCCACTGCGCACAGCTGACTGGAGCAAGAATTGAGCGAATGAAACAAACATGAGCCCCCATCTCTCTCTCTCTCTCACACACACACACACACACACACACACACACACAGATACGCATACAAACTAGTCATGCACGGATCGGCTCCAAACGTCATCCAAATCATAAACCATCAACCTGCCACCCACCCGAATGAATTATTTTCTCCGATTTAGAGACCTCCATCCGCATAGAACTGCGTTTCATTCCACCTGTAGGCTATGTTGTTTTTTTAAATTATTTCGAGCAGCAACATTTAGTGTATATGATCTTTAATACCTTCAAATTAAAATCTGAATGTCCCGAATACAAACAAGGCTGTCCAACATAAATAATAAATGCCCCTATTCATGCCTGACGAAAAAGAAGCTTAAAATGTCACATTTTAGAGAATGTAATCAATATTAATATTTTCTGCAATCTGTGCATCACTAATATAAACACATACATGCGTGCAGTTGTCTAATTTTTCAGCGCTCCACGAGCAAATTTCTCAAGAAAACACAGTGAAAATACACTAGCTCTGGTTTTAAATCATTCCTTCACCGGTGTGCGCACATGGGTTCCCACATTGTGGGCTCATGGGTGTTCGCTCAACAAGCACCACTGCTGAAAAACATCCTAGGGGAAACACTGTGTAATGTTGCTTAACTTCATGGGAATGCATCTTAGCGATTAGTTATGAAACCTCCTCCTCCCATCTCTGCCATGTCATCGTGTGATGATTCTGTGGCTACATTGCTGTCACTTTTTAATATAACTTGCATTGTATCTCATTTATCTTTAGCACAATGAGAAAGTTTTAGTGTCATTTGTCTAACCTAACAGAAGGGGAAGTTACCAGACATTGCAGATACATGACAGTGCAGATAAACAATGAACCACGCATTTCCGTCTCAACTCATTTACTTTTATTTGTTTGAGCACATAATGTTTAACAGGATCAGCCAGTCTATGCTTAGGTGAGCTGGTGCGCATGTGCTGATGTGTCTATGATAGGCTTCGACTGATAGGTTCAATATAGCAAAGGACACTGTAGAATTCACCAGTATTTTAATGATTGTCAATGCGAAGACTTTAACGTGAACTGACTGTAATGAAAATTTTCAATTAATGAATTAATCATTTATCATAATGACAAATCCACATCTAATCAGTCTTGACCAGAGCCCAGAGTCTGAGTAGTAGCCAAAAAACTAAACCAAAATAAACAAACAAACAATCAAACAAACAAACAAAAAAAAAAAACATTAATTTTATGAAGTAAGCAAATCTTAGCTACAATCAGCAAGTGTCTGGAATTTTTGCTTGATAAATGACTAAAATAACTGCACTAATTAATTAATCAACTAATAATTTCAACACTAAATGAGACATTTTGATCACAAGAAATAGTCTGTGAAAAAATTTGTGCAGGAAAAGATATTTACTTCTGCAACCACCTTTGACCGCAACTGCCTGTCACACTCTTGTCTTTACAGTATGTCTGTATTTATGAGCGCACGGGGGAATAGCATGACACAGCAGGAACTTGTATTTGTGAGCATGGTGCCAGCAGGTCATTAAACGAATATTTCAACGTCTTCAGCAAAATGCCCTTTTTCCAACTTAGTCAGAGTGAGGAAAGATGTTCGATACCATTTTGACAGTTAGCATTTTGCGTTAGTTTAGCATTAACACCTGAAGTCTACAGGAGTCATTAGCCTAGCTTAATCAAAGTGAAAGAAATAAATCTTACAGCTACTCCAAAGTTCTCTTATTTACACAATTTATCATGTGTATTACACTGTACACAAATAGATGTCTTTGAACATTGTTTAAAAAGTGGAGAGTAAATATAATTGCTGAACACATATGTTCAGTGGATATAGTTCCGAACATCTAACTTCTCCTAAAACAACTCTTGTTTTTTGCAAAAACTTCCAAGATGTGCATTTCAAATGCACATTCTGCAAATAAGACAGCTCCAGAGTTGCTAAAAGGTTTATATTTTTTCACTTTGACGGAGCAAGGCTAATGACTCCTATAGACTTCAAGTCTTTATGCTAAGATTACACAAAATGCTACCCATAGGACCCAAACCAGTGGATGTACAGAGTTGAAAATGGTATCAAACATCTTGTCTTACTCTGGGTAAGTTGGAAAAGGGGTATTTTGCCCAAAAAATTGGAGTATTTCTTTAAGACAAGGCAAGAGTAGTATTATCTGTACCTGGCGGAGGGCAGAAGGTTGAGGACGCTGTTCAGGACATACTGCAGATCTGCATGGCCTTGATCAACCAGGAGAACCAAAGCGTCGCAGCAGGCTGAACGGACTGTAGCAGAGTTGCTGCAGCATTGTTCCCACAGAGCCTCCAAAGCTGGACCCTGATGCACAGTACCAAGTTCTGTCAATTTTAATAGCTAACTCAAAACATAGATTAACTATTTGTAGTTTTTGTAGTTGCTCTTGTAAATACAGTTTTATATAAGTACAGTAGTTACAGAAGCAAAACATTAGCCAGGCCTGCCTAAATCGTCTTTTCACCTGCGGTGCCTTGCCTTAACACAGCCTGTTGCATACAAATCTTTAGCAGTGGGGTAAAATTCCTATGTCACAGTTTTTCCTTGGAGCTCCTTGATCAAAAAGATGAACGACGACAGCAAATGTGAAGTTTTATTAGTTCTCCACAGTTGGGCCTCATGTCATCGTTTCTTAACATGTACTACACTGCAAGTATTATTAAAACAGTTGAAACTAGATCTTCATGGAATGTAAGAAGACAGCTGGGGTTGCACAATTATAACTAAGATTACACTCCTAATTGCTTTACAACTTAATGTGATGACAATCTTAAGTCTCAAATACTGGATTTTTGGCTCTTATATCAACATCTTGACTATTTTCAACCACAGCAGGAATTCTGAGTGAAATTAAGTTAACATTTTAAAGTGAAATTCCTGTGTTACTCGAATAGTTCATCTTTAATGTCATTCCCCTGTATCCCCTTACTAGAGGATACTGCTCAGTAACACTCAGTAGAACTCATTAGAGTTGATCATTAGAGTTTAGAGTCCTGTTCATGTTCCCCCGGCAAAAATCACAGTGTACCATTAAATATCATCAAGAGAGAGTCCTTTTATTATGTAACCTTCCAATATGGCAATATTACCCTCATTAGAGACATGCTATGCTGTGTGGGAAATCACAACATGCTTTGAAATGCATAATCTCACACTGATAGAGACAAGATTCAATACCGTCTACTAGATCGCCACATATGGAATTCAGTTTACATGGCCAAGGAAAAAGTAATGTTGAGACAAGGAACTCACCTGAGTAGAGGACTGGGTGATTCGCCCATTTTGCCCTTTCTCTTTAAGCACAGCAGCCACAAGACTTCTCACCGTCTGGAGACAGAAAGTAGTCAGTTTTAGCTCAAGGGAATATGCTGGGGTTCGGGGTGACAGTGCCATCAGTTCATTTAGGTGAAGAGAACGTTAGCACCAAAATAATCCTTGCACCTCTGTAGAGGGTGGCATCTGACGCTCCATGCTAACACTTTAGCATACAGTATGCTGAGTGATACATAATAAAAAACACAACTTTTTATTACTAGAATGTCAGTCTCATTCTACTATCATTGTTTTCACGGTGTACCTGCACCAATAATCTATCAGGTACAGGTGGCTGATTTTTATTTTTATGTGTTCATCACTTAACAGCTAAACTGAGCAGTGGGACAATCTCCCAATTTCCCATGAGGTAAATTCTTTTAAAAGTTAAGCCACTGACAAATAGGCCTACTTAGTTCATATACTTGTCTCAGGTTCCAAATAGCAAAAAAAAAAAAAAGATATATCAAGATCCAGTACACAATACAGTATTTCATCAATAGTTTTCTTATTTTAACAGGCCTGTGCAAGCTATAAAGTGCTCTAAATATTTCAAACTGTAAGATCTTCAATTTAAGAGCATAATATAATTAAAAGAATGCTCCCATATTTTGGGTAGAATACTCCTTTTCCGACTTACCCAGAGTGAGACAAGATGTTTGATAAAATTTTCACCTCTGTACATCCACTGGTTCGGTTCCGATGGGTATTCATGTTAACTTAGCATAAAGACTTTGACAGAACACTCCTTATGGCTGCACTAGCTCCGGTGATCTAGTATCTTTCACGCAGCTTGGACAACATGTGGTTTCTCCCACTATGTCCCACCTCTTGATGGACATGTCTTAGAAAAAGGGTTGAGATATGTAAATCTTTTGACAATATTATGGGATGTTTAGCTTCTGTTGGCATTGATGACCTACTGAGATCCAAGCTACCGACTTCCTCAAACGGATCCAAGAGCTGAAGTGGTGGATCAGGCGGGTCACTGCCTCAGCCTCCTCACTGGCCTGTACAGCATTCACTGCGGCTGCCTTTTTGACCTCAGGGTCATCCGCTGGAAGTTGATGAACATCCCCAGGATTGACAGGCCACTCGTTCTCAGATTGAAGGAGAAAACTAGGCCCTGACACCCATGTTGCATTCTTGAGAAATGCATCCACTTTCACACCCCTGGAGGCGACATCGGCTGGATTATTTGCAGTTTCAACATACCTCCACTGAGAGGGTTGTGAAGCCTTGTGAATCTCTGTGACTCGGTTGGCGACAAAGACTCTGAACCTGGAAGTCTCATTCCTGATGTATTTGAGCACTGAAGTACTGTCAGTCCAAAACACAGAATCCTGAAGATCCATATGCAGCTCTCTCCTCCACAAGACATCAATGCGACTGGCCATGGTGGCAGCAATGAGCTCCATTCGGGGGATGGTCACAGGTTTCAGTGGCGCCACCCTAGCCTTGCCCTGTGTACTTGTGTACTGTGTACTTGTGAGTGTGCATTTCGTGACAGCAAGTAAGTCACTGCTCCATACCCATCTTCACTTGCATCACAGAAATGATGTAATTGTGCTGTAGTTACTTTGCCAAAGTCCAGAGGTTTCAGGCATCTCATGATGTTATATTTCTCCAAATGGAAAAGTTCATTCAGCCAACTCGTCCACTCTTGAGCCACAGTCTGGGGTATGGCATCATCCCAGCCAAGTGCTCTCCTACACAGATCCCTTAAGATCTTCTTTGCAGACAAGACGACAGGACTCAAGATACCAAGAGGATCATAAATGGAGCCGACTATAGAGATGATTCCTCTCCTGGTGAGTGGTCTGTCCTTAACAACAATCTTGAACCTGAAGGTATCAGACTGGATACACCACTCCACACCAAGCACTCTCTCCACAGGTGGCAAATCCTGGTCCATGTTCAACCTTTTCATGTCTTTAGCTCTGTGCTCTTCAGGTATTGCAGCTAGAACACCCCACCTGTTGCTTATCCACTTTGTGAGTTGGAATCCACCTTTAGCACAGATCGCGACAAGCTCATGATGAAGAGACACAGCTTTCTCCTCTGATAGAGTAGAGTAGAGTAGTACTTTATTGATCCCCCAAAGGAGAAATTCAGGTACACAGCAGCATAAGTGAAATAACAGAGATTACAAAAACTTACAACCAAAAACTTACTTGGCAGAATAAATTAGGAGTAGTATGTATATGTACAATGTATATGTATATGTATGAATATATGTCAGCCCTTGA
>OMLF01054909.1:0-10957 GCA_900302615.1 Holocentrus rufus
TTGTAATCTATTTAGTATTCGAGTTTTATTTTGAAGTAGACGCTTTTGTTTTGCTAAGGGCTAGGCAGTTCCTTCCCTTTTGCCCCCAAGTTCGGTTTTTTTCTTTTCTGATAGAGTTACGGGGGTGTAGCAGTTTTGATGAAAAAGTGCTCTCTAACCGGAGCCCTGCAGTGGTCGGTTAGGCTAAAAAAATCAGCAACAGAGGTCCCGATCCTCAACATAGGTCCTTCGAGCCGGATATATTGACTACTGCAGAATATGTCGTCAGAAGAATATGCAGCGTCCCACCCTCATATCGGTGTACGGGAGCGACAAGTGAGACAGCGGCGCACACCTAAGCACCTAGAAGAGTACATCCTTGCCTACAACCCTCCTAGGCCTGCCCTTTCCTCCAACTCTGACAACAGAGAGCATGAGGAGCAGACAGGAGCAGCGGCCGCGGCAGACAGTGGACAAGCAGATGCAACCTCTCATCTTGGTGCAAGCGGAGCCTCACGCAGCTCTAATTCAGGTGACCCACTGAGCACCGCATCATTGAAACAACTCGTGGAATCTTTAGTCAGGAGCGAGAGGGAGGAAAAGGCGGAATTAGCGGAAGTCACTCACAAACTCCGTCAGTACGAATATAGACAGCGTCGTCGCCAAGATCTGCTGGAGCACATCACATCATTCCTGCGGGAAGAAGAGGAGAATGAGGAGACTCACAATGTAATGGGTACCACACACACTCGAGTACGAAGACAGTCCCCACTCCACACCCCGACCTGTGTTCACTCTTCAAACCACTCCCCTTCAGCAGAGAAGCAGTTGTACAACATGGAGTCTCACACTGAAAGACACACAGCAAATGTGATTTCAACATTAGAAGGAGTAGCTGAGTTGAGAGACAACAACCCCAACGTAGCAAGTGAAAGAGCAGAATCTGCATTTACACCAATACATTCAGTCCCTCCGAAGTACCCTAGCTCCCCCTATTCAATCATCTCCTCTGGGATGATGACGCCAACTGCAGCCCAAAGGCGCCCCATAAAGCCAGTCCCCTTACAACCCCAGATGGCGGAGCTGTATCGCTGTGAGGATGAATTTTCCTACAGACACCAACCTCAGGTACAGCAGCTGTTAACCACCACAGCCCTGCCATACAAGCCCACGCCTCCAGCTTTATATCAGAGACCACAAACATCACCAGGCTATCCACCATCTCAAGCCCCACACAACTTTTGCCCGCAACCACGCTCCATATATGGTGTACCTAAACCCAAAATCCCAGATTTCACTACAGATAGTGAAAAGGAATTTGCTAACCTGAAGTTAGCCTTGGACAACCTGCTTGAACCCTATCCTGAACTGACTGAAAAATACAAATACCATATCTTACTTGAACACCTCAAGCTCCCTGAGGCACAGATGATTGGCCAGTCATGTCGACATGATCCATTCCCCTACACAGCAGCCATGCAAGCACTACAGCTCCAGTATGGGCAGCCACACCAGCTAGCACAGAGTGAGATCGCAGCTATCCTCACTACACCTGATGTGAAGTCCGGAGATGCACGCACGTTCCAGAGCTTTGCTCTCAGAGTCCATCTCCTAGTCAGTATGCTGCTCTCCCTAGAGGGACATCAGGGAATGGAACTCAACTGCTGCTCACATGTTGACCGCTTACTTAGTAAGCTGCCCAAATATCACAGAGATGGGTTCATCGAATACCTCCAGCTACGGGGAAAGCTCAACACCACAAGCCTCAACCCCTACAACCTCCAAGACTTGAATAGTTGGCTTCAAGGTAAAGCCCAGCAGCAACGCTTGTCAAACAGACTAGTGCAGCGCTATCAAGTGGAGAAGCCTGCTATCAACGGGAAGGAGAAAATCCCATATAAGGGCAAAAGTCAGAGTGTAGCGGTGTACCATGGGACAGAGCCCATTCAGTCAAGCACCTACAACAAACCTGCATCATCTGCTACCAGGAAACTCTTTAAAGTGCACTGCCTCTTCTGCGACAGCAAAGAACATTACATCAGCCGCTGCCCCAGCATTAAAATGCAGTCAGCAACAGAGCTGGACAGGTGGATAACAGAAGGGAAACGTTGCTGGAAATGTGCACGTGCTCACACACCTGAGTCTTGTAACCTTAAAAAACCCTGTAGCGATTGTGGTGACATCCACCTCCAAGTGCTTCACAACGTCGCTCAGTGTCGCTCCACCGATCTACAGCCAAGAGCTACAGAGAGTCGAGTCTACTTGACACCCAGTATAACGACCAGCAGAGTACTCTTGAAGGTAGTTCCTGTCTTGCTGTACAACAATTCTAATTCAGTGGAAACCTTCGCTGTATTAGATGATGGAGCACAACGGACTATGATCTTGCCAACAGCAGTACAGCAGCTCCAGCTGAATGGAGAGTCAGAGACCCTCGCCCTACGCACAGTGCGTACAGATGTCACACATCTTCAGGGTTCAAAGGTCAGCTTCGAGATCTCCCCCAAAGCTAACCCACGGAAGCGGTACAAGGTACAGGGAGCATTTACTGCTGCAGGTCTGGATCTAGTAGAGCAAACCTACCCGGTACAGGTGCTTCAAAGACGATACTCCCACCTGCGAGGAATACCACTGCAACCATTTCACAAGGTACGGCCACTAGTGTTACTCGGCTCAGATCACGCACAGCTCATCACTGCAACTGAACCGACCCGCCGAGGGTCTAATGGTGGACCCATAGCCATCCATACTGCCCTAGGATGGGCCCTGCAAGGCGCAGAGGGAGGCGTGCCGGGACAATCTCCGGTGCAGCAGTGTCTCTTCACGTCAGTCATCAACACAGAGGACCTCCTCTACCGGAACGTCGAAAGGTTGTGGCAACTCGATGTTCTGCCCTTCCGAAACGAAAAGATGGTCGTCCGCTCTCGTGAAGACCAGGATGCCATCAGCCTCTTGGAAACCAAAACACAGCGACTTAAGGTGGGAGGAGTTCACCGGTATGCAACCCCCCTCCTCAGGAAACCAGGAGCACTCAAACTCAATAGCTCCCCACACTCAGTCATGGCTCATCTGAGGGCCACAGAGAGACGGCTCAAAAGGGAGCTGGAGAAAGCAGCAATCTACTCAGCTGAGATAAACAAACTCATCGATGCTGGGTACGCCAAGAAGCTTCACCCGAAGGATGTGGAACAGTCTGCAGAGGCATGGTACTTACCCCACCATCTTGTGTGCCACAACAACAAACCACGCCTGGTCTTTAATTGTTCATTTCGGCTCCAAGATGTCTCCCTGAATGAACAACTCCTACCTGGGCCTACGCTGGGTCCATCGCTGGTCGGGGTCCTCCTTCGATTCAGGCAACATCAGGTAGCAGTTAGCGGCGACATCCGTGCAATGTTTCATCAAATCCGCCTGCTGCCGGAAGACAGATCACTCCTCCGGTTTATCTGGAGGGACATGTGCTGTGAAAACCCACCAGATGTGTACGAATGGCAGGTGCTGCCATTCGGCACAACAAGCAGCCCATGCTGTGCTATCTTCGCGCTCCAACAACATGCCCGTAATCACCAAGACACCCATCCCGAAGTGCTACAGTCTGTACAGCAGAGCTTTTATGTTGACAACTGTCTTGAGAGTTTCCCCACCATATCCATAGCCAAGCAGAGAGTCGACCGGCTGCGCACCCTGCTGGCAGAGGGAGGGTTCGACCTCAGGCAGTGGGCCAGTAATCAACCCACGGTGGTCGCCCACCTTCCGACCGATGCCAGATCTTCAGCTACGGAACAGTGGCTGAGTCAGAGCCGTACTGACCCTCTTGAACCCACCTTAGGCCTGAGGTGGAACTGTGCTACTGACACGCTTAGCTATCAGTACCGGATAATTGAACACTCTGCGCTGACGATGAGGACTGCGTATCAAGTGTTAGCAAGTCAATATGACCCATTAGGGTTCATGGTGCCATTCACAACCCGGGCCAAAGTACTAATACAGCAGCTTTGGTCCAAGCAAAGGGGCTGGGATGATCCCGACCTACCTCTGGTCCTCAGAGAAGCCTGGGAAACCTGGGAGAGTGAGCTGAAACACCTCGACAGTGTATCCATCCCCCGCTGTTACTCGCCCCTCCCAGTAGAAGGTGCAGATGTCAAGTGGGATCTCCATGTGTTTTGTGATGCTTCAGAGCGAGCATACGGAGCAGTGGCTTACCTCATAGTCCATGCAGGAGACACTATCCACACCTCCTTCGTGATGGCAAGATCCAGAGTTGCCCCTAAAAGGCAACAGTCTATCCCCCGCCTGGAGCTCTGCGCAGCACTAGCTGGAGCTCAACTGGCCAAACTCATAGAAACTGAGATGACGCTCCCCATCCAACAAACAGTCCTGTGGTCCGACTCAACCACAGTATTGGAGTGGCTCCAGTCAGACTCCTGTCGTTATAAGGTGTTCGTCGGAACTCGGGTGTCAGAAATACAAGAGCTGACTGACCGATGGTCCTGGCGCTACGTTGACAGTCCTAACAATCCAGCTGACGACATAACCAGGGGAAAGTCTCTGCTGGATCTGGTAGAACCTGGTCGCTGGAGTCAAGGTCCTCTGTACCTCAAGCAAAGCGCAGAACACTGGCCTAAGAAGCCCGAGCAAACTACAACAGCAGGCTCCTCTGAACTTAAAGGGATTACCTTTTGTTGCTTCACAGCTGCGGAGCCCAATAACAGCATTCCTGACGCTAGTCAGTATAGCTCATGGGAGAAGCTGTTGGAAGCAACCCAACAAGCTCATGGGGCGGCCACAGACTCAGAACAGGATCAGCTCCTCAGTCGCAGAGATGCAGAAGTCATGCTGCTGAGAGGGTGTCAAGCTCATAGCTTCTCTGAAGAAGTGGCAGCACTTAAAGCAAAGAAACCTGTCCCGAATCACAGTCGTCTCCTCAACCTTGCTCCAGAGTGGGATGAAGAAACCTGTCTCATTCGTGTGGGGGGGAGGCTGAGAAGGCTGCAGAATCCAAGCATCGGTGAGATTCATCCAATTGTGCTGGATTCAAGGCACACTGCAGTGAAACTCCTCATCAAGAACATGGATGAACATCTTTTGCACCCAGGCACAGAACGAGTCTATGCGGAGTTGAGGAGACAGTATTGGATTCTAAGAGGACGTCAGGCCATCCGACACCATCAGCTCAAGTGTTCAACTTGTCAGCGTTGGAGAGCTCAGCCAAAGGTGCCGCAGATGGCAGACCTCCCCCCGCAACGCCTCAGACTGCTTTGTCCGCCCTTCTATTCAACTGGTGTTGATTGCTTCGGGCCTTACCTGGTGAAGAGGGGTAGGCGGACAGAGAAGCGCTGGGGTGTGATCTTCAAGTGTCTCACAACACGTGCGGTGCACATTGAGCTTCTGAATTCCATGGATGTGGATGCCTTCCTCCTCGCTCTGCGTCGATTCATAGCTCGGCGGGGTCGTCCAAAGGAAGTGCTATCGGATTGTGGTACCAATTTCCGTGGGGCAGAGCGAGAACTTCAGAAGGCTTTCGCCACAATGGAACCACAACTGAAAGAAAAACTGACAGAATACCAGATTGACTTCAAGTTCAACCCACCAAATGCTCCGCACTTTGGCGGGGCATGGGAGAGAGAGGTGCGGTCGGTCAAATCTGGTCTTCAAGTTGCAGTGGGCAGTCAGTCTGTCTCAGAAGATGTCCTGTACACAGCCTTGGTGGAAGTGGAGGGGATTTTAAACTCGAAGCCACTGGGATACGTGTCAGCTGATGTGGCCGACCTGGACCCCATTACTCCAAACATCCTATTAATGGGGCGGCGGGATGCATCTCTGCCTCAGGTGGTCTATGCTCCAGCCGGCATGGGGCGGCGAAGATGGCGTCACTGTCAAGCACTTGTGGACCAGTTCTGGCTTCACTTCACGAGGAACTACTTACCAAACCTCCAGACCCGGCAAAAGTGGCAAAGGTCATCACGGAACATCACTGTGGACTCTGTTGTACTAATTATCGACCCATCACTCCCAAGGGCTCAATGGCCCATCGGGAGAGTGATTAAGGTCGTGGCCAGCCCAGATGGATGCATCAGAACAGCAGAGGTCAAAGTCAAAGACAAAGTTTACACAAGACCAGTTGCTCGACTTGTTGAGCTTCCTGTCCTACAGGATGACACCAAAGACACTTGAAGAATTCCTGATCTTACACATTTGCAGGGCAAATGTGGGGGCGGCTGTTAAGAATTCCTCAAGTTATAATCTATTTAGTATTCGAGTTTTATTTTGAAGTAGACGCTTTTGTTTTGCTAAGGGCTAGGCAGTTCCTTCCCTTTTGCCCCCAAGTTCGGTTTTTTTCTTTTCTGATAGAGTTACGGGGGTGTAGCAGTTTTGATGAAAAAGTGCTCTCTAACCGGAGCCCTGCAGTGGTCGGTTAGGCTAAAAAAATCAGCAACAGAGGTCCCGATCCTCAACACCCTCCAACCCCACCGTCCCTAACACCCACGCCCTTAATGAGGCCATATAGGTATTGACACCTAGACAACAGGAGCCACCTAATGGAGCCTTCACCCCACCAGACAGTAGAGGTGTAGGAAAAAAATCGCTACATCACAGTATCGCGATATTTTGCATGGCAATATTGTATCGATGTACGGATGCCAAGTATCAATCTGATCACACTATGAAGTTAACTTATTAGAAAACACACACACACACACACACACACACACACACACACTACAGCCCACCTTAATTATGTGAACATGTCAAATTACACAACTATTGTTCCAAAGCTGAGTGACTAGTCCAGATGTCCAGTACAACCATGTCACTTAAAAATACAAGACAGTGATACAATGAATTAAATCCTTCCAAACCAGTGCATGACTCCAGTAGAAAGCATCCCTGTAATCCAGTAATGTACCTGATTGAAAATACTGTATTGCCATCACACAACACACAACACAGCTAAGAGCAGGTTGGAAAAGAGCACACTAAGTGAGGTGGGCAACTTGACACAGTGCAAAAGTCCAACATTTTACTGCACTTGACAACGAAATTCTCACATGGGCCTCTAGCAGCATCACACCATAATAATACATTACATGCTATACAAACAGCATATGAAAATAACTCATATATTATATATATATTCTGGTCACACAATCACAACAGATAGCATACTCGTTCTTACCTTCAGAAGTTCTTCTTTCTTGACTTTTTCTTTGCCAAGTCACAGACTGACTCCTAGAAGTCCAGCTCCCTCACGAGGTCAGACTCAATGGCCATCAAGGACAGTGCAGAAAGCCTCTTCTGACTCATGGTTGTCCTGAGTTCATTTTTTAAAATTCTTTTCAGTCGTGAAAATGTCCTCTCACCCTCAGTTGGAAACAGTGTGAGAAAAAGCCTGAGTGCAACAAAAACTTTGGGGAACACTGTCTGGAGTCCGTTCCTCAGCACAACCTGTAATAGGTTTGCAGGAGTCTTATCTTGCTCAGTGTTGGTGAAAGACCTGAACTGGATCAGCTCATCAGCTAAGGCAGTATCCAAGTCACTTGGACATGAAGATGAGAGAGCACTGGCCCTTTGGCGAAGATCAGTTTCATTACCATGCTGCTGACCGGCCTCATCTCTGTCACTTCCTGGACTGGAGTTAGCTCCCGAGGCCCAGAGGACGATGCTTCCAGGCTAACTTTCGCGATGACTTTCCGCTAGACTGTTTTGTACCGCTGCTCTCCATTTTCTGCAGGTTAAAAGATGATTTCCCCGCCCCTCTCAAAATATCAGATCACAAATCAGTTACAAACACATTCTGCATGTAATTGATTGTAGAAGAATTTATCTTGAATCAGTATAATGTCAATCACCTCCTCTGTGCCCACAACGATTTATTATTAGCCAATCCACACAGCGCATTGTGATGCGCTGCCAATCATTACCTGTGAAGTCATCAAAATGACATAGAACAGACAATCTCGAGACCTCATTTATTGTAAACAACTTTTATTTTATTCTGATTGGATAGTAGTCTCGTGTAGGCTGTTTAGATGTACCCTTCTCAAAGTTAGCTGGCACCATGGCTGACACACACACACACACACACACACACACACACACACAGGGACAGCGGAAGGGGCGGGACAGACAGGAGCGCCGAGTGCTGCGTTCAGGGGCTGTAGGAGAAGTGATTGAATTCAGAGAAAAAAATATATAATATACCAAATCACAAAGGGCTCCTCTCGGCCCAAGGGCTCCTGGGCACGTGCCCAGAGTGGCCATATGGTAGATCCGGGAATAACTACAATGAATCGTTTTACTCAATGAGAGTGAAAATATATCGTAAGAGAGAATGCAATGATTAGCACAGGTATTTGATTATGTACACAAGCGACTTTTTCGGTAGGCTAATATTTTTAATTGTATGTTTTATTCCTTGTAAATGTTTAACGTGAAAAAATTTATTCAGTAAGTGCTACATTTAAAGAGGAACTACACGCAAAGTTACAGGGTATAATACAAACATAGTTGTATTAGAGGAATAACCACAACAGCGCCACCAGTACATAGACTCCCATGTTGTGACAAAAAGACAATGCACCGTAGTAAATAAAGTTGCTATCTATCTATCTATCTATCTATCTATCTATCTATGTGACTGAATGAATGAATTGATGAAAGTAAGACCGGCAGTTAAAAAAAAAAAAAATGTTATTGATTTAGGGAAAACTATAATTTAGGGAAAGTCACTTTACTGAGTCAGTGTGAAAATACATCGTACAAAGGACAGCAGTCATTTGCATTTTTATACATACAACTTTTTTTATTTGTATGTTTTACTCTTTGTAAAAATGCAGTTTGAAAGAATGCAAGCAGTAAGTGACATTTGCTTTACATGAGGAAGTACACACAGAGATGATAAAAGAATAGTTATTGCTATGTATGTAGGCTATTAATACATTAATGTTGTGCAACATGTTCACAATAAAATGTAATGATAACAATGTGACAAGGTCTCATATTCAGATCCATGCCTGTTAAGGACAAAGTGGACTGTGTCATTAATGTCATGTGAAATACAGTGGAGCATGTTATTTTTTCTTTTTATACAATATGAGGACATGAGGACAAAAGCAACGCTGGAATGCGAGAAACTTTGGATTTCAAATCCATTTGATCTCACAATTGGTGGTTTTCAATTATATATTTGCATTTTAAAAGGAGCCTGGGAGATAAAAATAGATTTAGAGAACTTCCATTCCGCAGCACATGGTGGCGGTAATGCTCCAGAAAGAATCAGACAGCGCCTCATGCTGCGGAGCTCCAGAGACTTGAATCCGTTATTCACATCTGGTGAAACTTCAGGTTCCACATTTTGCTCTTGTCAAGCAGCTGGACTCCACTGGACTCGCCGCTCTCACTGCGAGTTACAGGAGTGAAGGCTCACTGACGAGTCCGTTCCTGTCCGCTATTTTTTACGGTTTTGGTAGTGAAGTTATGAGGAATAGATTGCAGTCTCTGATAAAAATAACAGACATTCAGGAGTGACGCAGCAGAAGAGACACCGTCTTCTCTCTGCAGATGAATCGAGAAAGTCTCTTTGATTTGATGTGGATGTGAGTTCAGCAGGTAAAGACCCTACAAGGGATTGTTATTAATTTATTATGAACAGGCTCCTTCATTGTGTTTCAGAACTGCATGACTGTAGAGCAGACTGGGATGGCAAGATGGCGGCAAAGTCTTTCAAAATGTGATACATATGTTTCAAGATCTAAGTACACATTGGGCTATAACTTTCTGACACTGAGGACAAAGTCACCTCTGTCTACAATATTCTACCTGTATGTTTTTAGCGGTGACCAAAGTCAGATAGATTGTAATTTGAATTCATAATTGGTGAAAAATACAGAAAACAGCCCGTCTGACAGCTTGGATAAGCTTGGCTGATTTTCTTTCCTGTTGACAGGGTGGTTACTTTATAAATATAAAGTAACATAAGTCATCAGTCATCAGTCTTTCCCACAGTAAATGGAAAAATGATTTCTTCATATGACACAGTGGAATACTCATATATGACATGGGGACTTTATTAATAATGTGGACATTATTATTAGCCTATTTCTCCATCACTTCTGCAAGGTGTTGTCATAACAGTCTTGTGCATGATTTTATACACCTGTTAATCATATTGTTAGTTAAAATGTTAAAGCACATATACAATTTATGATGTCATTTTTTTCTCCTGTAACTGTATCAGAATACAGTTATTTTTGTTGTTGTTTGTTTATTTGTTTGTATCCTGATTATGTAACACGTTACTATATGGCATTTGTCCCCAAACCTTTTTGCTGATTCTCAGTCTCAACACTCATCGCTGAAATATGCACAAAGTTGCAGAACTAGTCTTGATAGGTTGGATAAGCTTGACTGAAGTACATTTTTTTTTTTTCTATTGTTGATACACCAAGAAAGCAAAACACTGTCACCCTGGTAATACGAACACACTCTACCTCTCACCTGACCCCTTTTCTCTCAGTCCATGTGTGAAGTGTCCCAGAGGATTCAAAGTCCTTTCTAGATGAAGCTGCTCAGTGTGTTTGATGTAAAGGGCAGCTGGTCTGAGTATTACGTCCACTCTGTATATGTGACATGGTACTGACAGGAAGAATCACGGCCTTGAGATAATAGATCCTGTCATGGAAAGCTTGTTGTGATGAATCAGCCCAGTGTGTTTCTG
The DNA here is from genome assembly GCA_900302615.1 of Holocentrus rufus. NCBI lineage: Eukaryota > Metazoa > Chordata > Actinopteri > Holocentriformes > Holocentridae > Holocentrus > Holocentrus rufus. The sequence goes on from OMLF01054909.1 coordinate 10,697, forward strand.
TAAAGGTGTTGGCTCTACTATGAAGCGGGTTGAGAAGAAAAAGAGGAGGCTCCCTGCCTCTGAAACCACTCTGTCTGGGGAACATGACAGCCAGACCAAAGCTAAGAGGTAAGATGAGGATCTCTAACTGTCAATGACTGTTCTCCATCTCAGAGCTCAGTAGTCAAATCATTACAGCATCATTATTCAGAGGAAAAGCTCTGTGTGTGTTGTGTTGAAGGCCAGTCCAGCAGGAGAGACCAGACTCCCCTGAACCTGAAC
>OMLF01054912.1:0-12653 GCA_900302615.1 Holocentrus rufus
CGGGTTTTAATGTTTTGGGCCTGGGCTTGGCTAGGGCTGATATTTGAGGCCCGAGCAGGGCTCTAATTTCAACCATGAATTTTGCTTTAAATCCAAAATTGGTCGTGTGTCTATAAAGTAATAACAAAGGCAAGTCCTAGTTTCTAGTTTTAACTAGTGCAGTCACTCTGGGCTGAATGCAGGTTCACTTGTGAAGACCCTAAGTCAGGATGGCTTTGAATTAATGTAGGTATTCTCTGTATCCAGAATGCTACGCCTAAACCTACCAGAATGCAGGAAATCACATCTACCACATCCAAAATTTTCTGAGGGAGGACTCCAGACCCCCACTATTCCACCATTGTCTCTTTCTGTATTTATATATAAGGTATTAGGCCCTATCCATCTCCAGCAGGCAGCCTCAAAATCATTTGGATGCAGGGGATCAGAATTACATCTATACAGAATCAGTTGACGAGCAAACTTTTTGTGTGTAGGCCTAAACAACAAAATTGTGGTCGGTGCCGCTGAATCTCACTCCAAGGTTGGCATTAAAAACCTTTAATCCATTAGGTCATTTTTGATAATTACACACATTTTTATGTTTACAGACTTTGGATGCTCTGAAGTTGCCATGGCCACCCCCTTGACAACCCATTTATATCATATGTATGTAGTGTAAAATTGCCACTGGGGTGATTTGCTGACTGCCTGTGTGATTGCAGCTAGGAAACATCCCTGAAGCCCTGAGGCAGCATTAATTACTGTTCCAATTTCCTCACTCCTGACAAGTGTGGGGCTCTTGAAAAAAACATGAAAACTAACTCAATGCTAGCTACATATTTGTCAGCTGTGAGTGGCTTGCCAAACAGTAATAAAATAAAATAAAATCACCAACCATAGTGTGATAGGTAGGCCTTTGGCCTGGCACTGCAACCAGTCTTCCCTCTCCGTGGAAGCCCCATCCTCATCCTCTCTCCCAATAGGTAGGCACACACCTGGAGACTGGCAGACTTTTAACCATGATGAACATTTTGAAGATGTTTTATTGATAGTTATTTTCTTGCCACAGACATTCTCAGCAACCTGTTTGGCCTGAGCCCTGTAGGCTGGATAATCTGCTCTGAAGGTATGATTAGTGGCCTGTTTTTATGCCAGCTGACATTACATTACATTACATGGTTTAACATTGTTTTATATAGAGGGAGAGGTTTGTGCTGGAGCTCATCCCAGGAGCAAGTCATTGGCGATATCCCACTGTGTGAGGTAAAAAAATCACTTAGTTTCACATACTGTATACAGCTATTGTCAATATACCTTGTATTTCTGCGTCCATACTGTTGTTAAATGTTGTGTTTGGCTTATTCCCATGGATAACTGGCCACACATAGATGATGTAACGTCACATCCTTTTTTTTTTTTTTTTGGCCAGTGCAGCTGAGGAAGAAAATACTTTAGCGATCTAAATCAACAGCAAACATGAAGTTTCGGTTTCAGTCCCCCAAAATCAAAGAGGAGGGGATTCTTTTGAGAACTGTCATTTTTCACCAATGTTCATCATTGAAGAGACAGCCAATACCCTCAGTAGACCAAAATGCAATGCAGCCACATTAAATGTTTTGAGTAAGGGATGTGACTTTCTCTCAACTGGAGAGACTTTTGTTCTCTTGCTCTTGCACAATGTATCATGTGTATTTGAAATACGTGTCTTGGAATTTTCTTCTTTGGAGTCATTTCAGGAGAAGTTAGATAGTAGGAACTGTAGATACTACAGATCTAACTTCTCCTAAAACAACTCTTATTTCCCCAAGATGTGTATTTCATTACTGTGTAACACACATGATACACTGTGTTAGTAAGACAGCTTCAGAGTTGCTGTTAGGTTTATTTTTTTACTTTGATGGAGTTAGGCTGATGACTCCTGTAGAGTTACAACAAGTTCGAAGCTGTCTTATTTGCACAGTGTATTATGTGTATTTGAAATACACGTCCTGGAATTAAAAAAAAACAAACAAAAAAAACAAAACAAGGGTCGTTTAAGGAGAAGTTAGATGGTAGGAACTACTATAGGTTTATTTAATAATATATCAGGTTTACTTTTTTCACTTTGACGGAGCTAGGTTAATGACTCCTGTGGACTTCAAGTCTTTATGTTAGGCTAACATAAAATGCTACCCATATAAACTGAACCAGTGGATGTACAGAGGGGAAAATTGTATCATCTTGTTTCAGTTTGGGTAAGTTTGAAAAAGGCTATTTTGCCCAAAACGTTGGCGTATTCCTTTAAAGACAGAAATCTCGCCACAGATTAGTTTTATCCTGAGCAACATCATATTTTCTGATGCTGCAATGACCCTATTTCCCCATGGGAACTATTCAAGTAATAAATTGTAACATTTTCATATCATTATACCTCCATTTGGCTGCCCTTTCTTCCCAATTTATATTACACTTTAGTGATCCAATCTATATTCAGTTCATGAAACGTTTACATAGCTTTTCTAAAAAATCACAAAGAAAGTGATGCATTTTATGTTTCTGATTAGTATGGAAATAAAAAACAAGAACTGGGTAACACACACACACACACACACACACACACACACACACACACACACACAGAGACCACCTACCCCTCCTAACATCCCCTGTTAAGAAACATAAGTCTCCATTTCACCAGCCTGGCTTTGTTTTCATAACAAACCCAGAGGCCCTTTCCACTGCACTGGTGACCCCTGTGACTTTCACTGCTTCCCCATCCCAATATGAGAATTATTAGCATGGAAGCAAGCATTGTTGTTTTTAACATAGCTGTGGACCTTTTGAGCAGGAACTGGTGTTTCTTTCTTTCTGGCCTGGGGTTGTAGCGTTAGTGTAGAATGACAGATATGTGGAAATGGTGGGATGTCAGGTTGAAGTTCCTCCTTATGTCCTTTCTACATTTGCCCTTGAGAAAAATAAAGGGATCTTTTTTGTAATTAGCAAACACAATACTGATAATAACAATCATACATACACTAGTATGTATATACACAACCACCTACATAAAACTTCCTCAGTAGAACAAGTGAGCAAGCTTGAAGGTCTTGTAGTGTATCTATTGGAAGTTATCCATGTGGAAATATTTGAAGTAGGTAGTTCACATTAAATGTATTGAATTCATCCATCCATAGGAGTGAGGAGTTCAAAAACTCGTCATGTAAGAAAACAGAAGAAAAAAAAAATTGAGTTAATGATTCAAGACTAAAGAAGTTATATGAAGAAGAAGGCAAAGAAAATAACTGATGGATTGTTGGATTAAGCGTCTCTATTTGAGTAACTATTCAGTCCCTTTTGAATTACTAGAGATAACAAAATTATTTTAAGTGCCAGAATACCATGTGTGTGTACATGCAAGGAGGGGTAAATGGCAGAGTACCAAACTATTTCCATAAATGGGCTTATGAAAACCATACGACATGCTCGGAAAAAGAAAGAAAGGCACAGATCAGCACACCTCCCCCCACTCTCACACACATACCCACATAGTGCTTTCCCCCCGCCTCTTCCAAAAACATACAATTCTTTTCTTCAACTTCGTCCCTCTCTCTCCTTCTGCCCACCCTCCTTGCTATACTTCCCTCCCTCCATCCCTTCCTTCCCCATCCTTCCTTCCCCTCCCTCTCTGAAATCTGGGGACAATCTGCAAGCACTCAACTCCAGCACACATCTGTTTTAGCACAGGAGAGTGAAGAGCGCAGAGAAGACTGAGAGACAAAAAGTAAAAAACTAAGGGTCCAAATGAAGGGGGGGAAATTCAGATAGAGGCAACAAAGACGACAAAGACAAAAAGCTACTGCTGAAAAAAGTTTCAAGAGATAAAAGTGTAAAGAGAATTAGAGTGAGAGAGATAGTCATCCAGTTTGAGAGAGAGAAGTGAGCGGTGAATGAATAATGGGCTCCCTGGTGCGCTGTGCTGCTGCTATGCTCCTCATCTTCCTGCTGTCTTTGCTCTTTGGAGTTCCTTTAGTCCTGGCACAGGACCTGAGGGAGAGGGACGCTCTGTGCAATGAGAATGACTGCTTTGTGGTCTACTTCCAACGCAAAAGTTTCCTGGACTCCTGGAGGGCCTGCAAAGAGAGAGGAGGCAACCTAGCTACCATCAAACGCCAGGAGGAGGCTGACACTATCGCCACTCTCTTCTCCAGCGTGGAGCTGCGCCACTCACGTACCAAAGTCCGGGTATGGATTGGCCTCCAGCGCCAACCTCGCCACTGTACGGCCTCACGCTTGCTCCGGGGTTTCTCTTGGACTACTGGAGACCAGGATACCCAATATACCAACTGGCAAAAGGAGGACTCTCCCAGTACCTGCTCTGCTCCACGCTGCGTGGTTATGGGCTACAGCACATCCACTCATGAGCAGCATGACAACTTCAAATGGTTGGATGGTTCCTGCTCAGTCCCTGTAGATGGGTATCTGTGTCGTTATACCTATAAAGGAATGTGTCGTGCCTTGTGGAGTGAAGGGGGTGGCAATGCCCTCTACACCACACCTTTTAACCTTCTAAGCACTCTGCTAACCCATGTGCCATTTGGATCTGTTGCTACCATGCCCTGCCCAGAAGGCACCAAGGATGAGCAGTCAGTTCTGTGCATGCTGAAGGAAAATGGCTCAGTGGGCTGGTCTCGAGATGCCCCCCTATGCTCCGATCCCCCTGTATCTCAGAACTGGTGTGCACAGGATAATGGTGGCTGTGAGCATTTCTGCAGGGAGGCTGGTGCCCACTACTACTGTGAGTGTTCAGACGGGTTTCAACTGGGAGAGGATGGGCAGAGCTGTGAGTTGGCTGATGTATGCCAGGGGGCGCCCTGTGAGTTTGAGTGCCTGCCGCTCTCAGATGGCTACCGTTGTGCCTGCCCTGAGGGTTACATGATCCTACCAGATGAACGTGGCTGCCTGGATGTAGATGAGTGCCTCCAGAGTCCTTGTGAGCAGCTATGTGTAAATGCTCCTGGGACCTTTGAATGTCGCTGCCGGGACGGTTACCGTCCAGATGAAGAGGGTGAGTGCGAGGATGTGGATGAGTGTGTGAATGACCCTTGTGAACATGCCTGTGAGAACACGCCAGGTTCCCATATCTGCCACTGCCACCTGGGTTTCTCCCCGTTGCCTGAAGATCCCAGTCGATGCCAGGACATTGATGAGTGCCAGATCCCTGGGACCTGTGAACAGATGTGTGTGAACTATGAGGGTGGATTTGAGTGCTATTGTGAGGTGGGTTATGAGCTCATGCCAGATCAATTCTCCTGCAGAAAGATTGGGGAGGAGGATGGCCAACCCGCTGTCACCCCTCCCTTTCCTTGGATCACTCGCCACCCTGGACCTGTATGGGATCCTGAAGACCCAGTCTACCACTGGACCCCACCCCAGAGCCACACTGACTGGCCTCCGGAGGTGGATGATTCCCTGGATTGGTTGACTGACCCACCCATAGTCCCTGGTTCTGATGTCATTTGGGTCACCAGTGCCCCTCAGGAGGAGCTGCCCTTCTACCCTGTGAAGAAAACTCCAACACAGGAGCCAGAAGAAGAGGGCAATGACATGGAGAGGGGAGGAGGTGGGCAAGTTTCATTGGATAACGGAGCTAAGTCTGAGTTGGAAGCAATGCCAACCTCCACCAAACCTCCACCAACCACCAGCCCTACCCTTACCCCTACGCCAGACTGGTATGAAGATGAAGAAACTACCGCCAGTCTTTCCAGTCTACCCACCTCCACCATCTCTGGAGGGGCCTGGAACTGGCTCTGGTTAAGTCCCACCCCTGCCAACCAGAAACCAGCCCTTGTGGATCAAGTTATAGACCAGGATGTCCCTGCTGATACCAATTATCACAGTAAGGGAGAGGAGGATGGAGCTCATTACAACACTATGGATAACTCGCAGTTCCCTGTACAGGAGGTAGAGGCAGAGGTGGAGGTGGAGGAGGAGAACTATGAGGATAAGGTAAACCATGAAGCCCCGGCAGGTCCCACCCACCCTACACCTTCCCCTCAACCTCCAAGCAAGGGCCTGGAGGGCATTGATGGAGTGGATTCTGTCCAAGATGACAGCAAGCAAAAGCAAGGCAGCAGCTGGCTCCTGGTGGGCCTCCTGGTGCCCATCTGCATCTTCATTGTGGTGATGGTGGCACTGGGCATTGTTTACTGCACCCGCTGTGCTGTTCAGCCACGCAACAAGAACACCACAGACTGCTACCACTGGATCTCTGGGGCACATGACAAACAGGGTGCTCCCAACCCCTCACCAGGGGTCAAGTCCCATGTGTAAACAAACAGGGGAGAAACTGACATGTACATAAACAGACTCTGTTTCGGAGATGAGGAGGAGTGGATAATGAGCCAGGTAAGAGAGGAGCCCAGCAGCACCTGCTGTCACCTTGGAACTGCACACTCTTGAAAAAAATAAGGATATTACTGTGGATTATCAATGGAAAGATGAGGGCAAGGGCCGGACACTGAAAACCACTGATCGTTTTTTAAGGTGGGGTTGCTATGTGGTAGAAAACTTTGATGTTGCATACACTGACCACACAGCATGAGATCTGATTGCTTCATGATTGCACTAGGCTACATGGTTATGAAATATTTTCATTTGGTTGGGTAATGTTGGAACTTCTGCTAATATCTGAAAATGATGTGTTTAGACATTTTCACTGATTCATTTCAACATTTCACAGCTGAAGCCAAATCCTGCTAAGAGCCTTGGAAATCAGTGTACTATTGGTAAAAAAAAATATTTAGGCTTTGTTTGAGATAGTGAAACTTGACTATTTGGTCCCTTTCATTCAAAATGCTAGGGGTCAATTAAGTTAAATCTAAGAGCATATCACTGTAAATTACTGTTACTGTCATCAGTACTAAAGGGATACAGAGGCATTGTTTTCTCACATCAGCAGTGGGTGAAAGGAGACTGGGTGCAAATGTCCATCCACAGAAAGAGCAAATTATTCTGCAGTGGCAGCAAATACACATTAGTAGTGGATTTCATGCTGGTCACATGATAAATGCTGGCACAGCAGTCATTTGGAAATCACTGTATTTGTGTTGAATGGTTAATTATACCAGAGCAAAAACCTTGACATACTTGTATTTATATATGTTTGGTTCTTTTGTATGTATGTTTTGTGTAAAATGTGTCACCAGCAAATCAAAGAGAATATGATGGCATTAAGAAGTGTCTTTTTTTTGTTTGTTTTTTTAAGAAGCACATAAACCTTGTGATATGCAGAGGAATATCTTTCTGCTTCTGGGAATGGTTTCCTCCATTCAGGTCCAATTTAAGAGCACTCCTCCACTCCCTAACATTCCTTAAAAGAGGTTAAAGTGCAGATGTTCATACTGCATAGGGAATGGTGGGGTCAGGGGCTGCTGGTTAACATTAGCCTTGACCTTGCTCATGAAACGGCCATCATTCAACCTCCTCAGCCCAGTGCCACATATTTCATTAGCACACCCCAGACCTCTTTGTCACAGACCAGTTGTGAAATGTTTTAAGGGCTTTGGCCATGCTGGACCACATCCAGCTGTTTGGGACTGCAGTCAATACGACCCCTAGCAGTTGCAGGAGTAACTACAGGTCATTTAACTCAAGACAATAAGACAGACTCTAAAATTACAAATAGCACAGACTTGGAACGCTGCTTAGGTGTCAAATATCTTGGTTTAGTGTTCATGGTTGGTAGCAGTGTAAGAACTTTGTAGATCAAAGAAGCAAAGACATAGGAGTCCAAAGTGCTGGCTTAAAGGCCAACTAAAATACCATGCCAAAATTACACATGAAATATGTCTCCATTGTATCTATAGACTGTGAATCTGTAAAAACTGTTTTGTTTTTGTTACATATTAAATAATTGTTAAGTAAAACACTATGAAAATAATTTTATTGATGTTCATGATTTGTTTTTGTGCTTGAAGAGGCTTCATGCCACGTTGATTTTTATAAGTATATTGACCTGATAAACACATTCTTATCAAGCAGTCCTTTGAAACAGTAGTTAGTCAAACGGACATAGTTTATTCTGTCCTCAGTACAGTGAGGAGATGAATGGGGGGAGGCAGAGTGGGTTAGGGATGGTATTATTTTGAACCTAACCCTAACAAAAAAAAACAGGTGTCTGTGAAAAAGAAAGCAAATTTTAAAACAAAATTTAGTGCAGTTCCTGCTGGCGCGAGGATAGCATTGTGGTTGCATTGACTAATGGAATTTTCTGATCAAAACCAGTTTCTGGCCCACTAAGTGATGCTCAGAGGGGGTCTCTTTTTCTCTCCCTCTGACCTATTTCAAATACTGTTATCCTTTGTTGGAGCCCTTGGTATGTAGAAGCAATCCAGTCACCACTGAGCAATGCCATGCTTGTGTCTTTGGTAGTCCTTTCTGAAACAGAATCCATAGAAGCTGGCTTTTCACCTACTTGCTTGCGTACTTTGAGAAACACAAGTAGCAGCAAAAATATTTCTTGATAAGTAATTCAGATTATAAATCAAATTACATTTACATCATCATTTCCCCCTGAGTAAAATACACAGTTTACATCCTGTCCTCCCAGACTGCTTGATTATCAATATGTTGAATATTGTTATGGAAAAAAAATAAAGGACATTATCGTAAGGTACAGATAAAGTGCTTAAAATATGGCCTTAATTTCTTCCAAAAACTTTTTTCAGAATTTTATTTTGCTTTTTAATGTACAACCCAACAAAGACCAATCAACAAGACAAACTCAACAAGATAATAATTCACATGCAATACCACATCCTCACACATCCATTGTCACACAGAACACACAAAAACAGTAGAGTCTTGATTGTAGGTGTCTCGTAGTTTCTCCCCTTCCCCATGATATCGGTTCTGCTCACTTGATGTGGCCATCCTGCTCAGGTCTGTTTAATTAGTAAGAAGAAAGGGGGAGACAAAAATAAAAGTGAAAGGTAACAGATGAGGGGAAAGGGGATGCATTCAGCTGCCAGTGTTTTAAATATTTGACCCCATACCTTTTCAAATTGTTGTGCTTTACTATTGTCCATGAGCACACTATTTTCTATTTTTAAATAATAAAGCATATATGATTTCCTTTCTTGTAAACTATGGCATTTTGTTGGTTTCCAGTTCTTCAACAGCCGATTTTTGTTGATCAAAGATGAAAATAATATGATCCTTCCTAAGGGGTATCTCACTGTTTGTTCTGTTCTAGTATCATGCATAGTTCATGTATCTTGCATAAGACAGATCTGTGGTGTGAATTCTGTGTTTACCTTCGTAATTTTTTCTTTTTCTCTATTTGAAACCATAGTTGTTAAACTTTCCTGCATTCCCAAAAGGCATGAAGGAGCGAATCATTTTCAGTTTTACACTTCAGACATAAAGCAGACCTAATTTCTTCCAATAATTGAATGCTTTCATATGAAACCAAAATTGTACTTATTTATTTATTTTTACTTACTTATTTTACTTAATTATTTGTCGCTTCCCAATTTTGTAAAGCAAACCTTGAAATTTGTGTTGCAAATGCATTCAAAACCCACCTCTATAGCTTCCACTACACTGCCTTCATTTGTCATGACAGGAGGAAAAAGAAATCACGTGTCTAGAAGAAACAGTAAAAGAAATGAGATTTGTATTTCTTATGTCTTCACCAAAATATGGTACTGTAGCTGTCTGCAAGTTTCTCTGGAATTTTTACTTCATAAACTGAAAGGATGGCAGACTCATATGGCAAATGATTAAAATCATCGACAGTCTCAGCAAGTATTATAAATCACTGGACACCTTCAGGTAGTCTTATGTCTGATGGGAAGGGTGGGGGTCTGCTCCAGTATTCTGGGTGGTCCTGTGATCTGACCACATCAATCCTCAAGAGCATCTGTCACTCCACTCAGCTGATTGTGCAGTGGGGTTTACGTTAGGCTCTAATGACTAGAAGCACCGTCAAATGCTCAGTAACCTCAGTAACCACAGGACACTGAATTTTTTGCACAGCGGCAATAAACTACCCAAGTAATCAACAGTAATCAGCAAAATCATTCCAGTTTTGTTTGATGGTACTACTCTCCAATTTGTTTGCCCTTTCCAAATCTCTGCAAATCTCATGTCTCCAAGACTGAGTCACACTTTTGATATGTCCTTGTCACACACAATGTTAGTCTTTTTATTGAACCTTATCCTAATGAACCTCTCCAAATAGGAACTTAAGTGCTAATCCCTTTGTGAGGACCCTGAGACAGTCAAACACAGAATGCTTTGTTTGAGAAAGGAGACCTGCCACATCAGTTTTCCTCATTAGACATTCCTGGGCTTTCAATACAGTCAGAAATGTGCTCAACAGAGAATGAACACAGCAAGGTGCCAAGGATTAAAATGAAGGCGTCATGTGTGCGTCGTGAAAATATGAATTGGTGTTTGCATGCTGGACTATTCACCCACAAAGGTATCATTTGCCTGCAGTGCTGTATTATTGCGACTTGCAGCCACTGTAACCAAAAAAAAAAAAAACAACTTCTGGACAGACAAATAACAAACAGGAGAATTTAGTTAACATCTGATAGGCATGTGTACAGGCAGACAAAAAGATGCATGGGCAAAAGAGGCACAATAATTGTATCCCTCTGGCTTGATCTGATGCCCTTGACACAGCCCTTGATTTCATCACACCTCCCCATTCTCTCTGCTCCTTGATTGCTGGGCTGTGCCTTGGGGAAAATAACCCAGTTGCCCTGAAGTCAAGCCAGGAGTAAATATTACCCACACCATAGGTATACTTGAAGCTGCTGTAGGTAACTTAGTGAGTTGAATTTCGTAGGAAATTCAAAGGAATACTTTGTGAGATGTGAGTTTAAACATCCCTCTATCATAGCCTTAACAACTATTTTAAAATCAGTATAATTTTTAAGATGCAATTACTGCAGACTTATTTTCAGTGTGTGCATATGCACGCTTGTACATCTTAGTTATGTCATGATTCTGTGTTTTTGGACTTTGTTTTCTTTGGACTTGTGTTTGGACTCTTGTGTTCCTTGTGTTTCTTGTTGTGGTTTTCTGTCCCTGTTCTGTGTGGCCCTCGTGTTTCCCTGTAGTCCTGCCCAGCCTGTGTTTCCCTGCACACCTGCCTTGTGTTAGTCTCGTCAGCCCAGCCCTTGTGTTCTTGCCTGGCCACACCCTCGTTGCCTGTCTTGTTACCCAATCCTAGTGTTTCCCTCCTTCTCCAGTGCCTTCCCACTCCAGGTGTGTCTTGTTCTGTAATTAGTTCCTCATGTGTATATATACCTGTCAGTTTCCTTTGTTCCCTGTCAGTTCATTTGTCTACACTCCCAGCGTTGTCGTTACTCTCAGAGTTTGTGCTCCTCATCCTCCCCGTACTTCCCGTACGTTGTTTTTGTACTTTTGCTATATTTTTGATATTAAATAGTTTTTTCTTCAGTTCCTGTGTTGGTCTCTCGCATTTGGGTCCACCTGCCTTGCTACCCCGTGACAGTACGAACTGACCAAACAATGGACCCAGCAGAGCGACGCCTCTTCTCACGGAAAGTTTCTGAATTTGAACAGACTGTGGCAGCTCTCATTACCTCTCACCCACACCAGCGCACTCAACTACTGCAGAAGGTTAACGGACAACAGCAATGGTTGAAAGAGAGGCCATGGGTGAGTCATTTTGTTCCCCACCTCAACGTTGTTCGTGAGAGGCTCAACAAGTTCCTGCAGACCAGCTCCATGAACATTACTTTACCCTCCCAGCCTGCACCCCGGTCTGTTCACAACCAGCCTGCCACCCCATCAGTTAGACTTGGTTTTTTGAGTTCACAGCCCACCTGTCCCGAGTTGTCTCCAGCCTCCTTACCGGTATCTCCACCTCTACCTGCTGCCACCACTAACCCGTTCCTGGGAACCCGCCTGGCGCTGGGAGGACCTCAATGTCCAGGCAGCCAGACAACGTGGCAGAAAACCTAGAGCCACTCCTCCCAGTTCTGGTCTGCCTCCAGTACCTGCTCCCCCACCTCCAGTGCCAGCCTTGCAGCGGCCCCGGCCTTCAGCCCTACAGCAACCCCAGCCTCGAGTGGTGCAGCAATCCCTGTCTTCTGTTCCTGTGCTGCAGCAGTCTCCTGCGTCCGTGTTGCAGCCTCAGTCCCAGTCTCCTGTGCTGCAGTCTCAGCCCCAGTCTCCTGTGCCCTTGCTGCAGCCTCAGCTCCAGTCTCCTGCCCCTTTGCTGCAACCTCAGTCTCAGTCTTCTTTGTCCATGCTGCAGTCTCAGCTCCAGTCTCTTGTGTCCCTGCTGCAGCCGCTGTTGCAGTCTCCTGTTCCGGTGCTGCAGCAACCTCCTGTGCCTCTGCAGCAACAGTCTCTAGCGCTTCAGCCTCAGATCCAGTCTCCTGTGCCCATGCTGCAGCCTCAGCCCCAGTCTCCTGTGTCCATGCTGCAGCCTCAGCCCCAGTTTCCTGTGCTGCAGCAGTCCCAGTCTCCAGTACTGCAGCCTCATCCCCAGTCTCCTGTGCCCATGCTGCAGCCTCAGCCCCAGTCTCCTGTGTCCGTGCTGCAGCCTCAACCCCAGTCTCCTGTGTCCGTGCTGCAGCCTGAGCCCCAGTCTCCTGCCCCTTGGCTGCAGCCTAAGCTTCAATCTCCTGCCCCTTTGCTGCAGCCTCAGC
>OMLF01054915.1:0-10100 GCA_900302615.1 Holocentrus rufus
AGAGAGTGCGTTGTAAACCCAAATATCAGTTAGCCTATAGGCTGGAGTGCGTGTGTGTGTGTGTGTGTGTGTGTGTGCGTGCGAGGGAGGGAGGGAGAGAGTATGTTGTAAACCCAAATATCAGTTAGCCTATATGCTGGAGTGTGTGTGGTTGGGCGCGCACACATCGATATCGCAAGTTACATGCATCGGTTTTATGTCGTCAGTTATTTGCATTGCATGACCACGTGAAACTATGGCCGGGTAAATGCATGGCCAGTAGCATTTAACTTTTAATGTTTAATGAGAACTTCTTCCTCCCTCCTTACTGCTGCTGCATTCACGTCAGCTCCTCATCAGCTCATCATCCTGCTGTGAGTCGTAAATTCAACCTGTAGTTGAAAGTACGATACGGGGGACTGGGAGTGAGAAATGATTTGCTGAAGTAATGGCTGGCACATGTACATGGTTCCAGTACAATTATCAAGTTTGCAGACGACACAACGATGGTGGGCCTCATCAACAACAGCAATGAGTTGGCCTGCAGGGAAGAGGTCCAACACCTGGCGGCATGGTGCTGAACACAACGTTAGAGATCTTTTACGTTATTATGAGAAGTGTAAAAAATATTTAATTTTATCATGAAACTGTGGCGGGACAAATCAGACTGTGGCAGCCGCCAGAGTGTAGGTAATTAATGGGAAAAACTGGGTAACTTCTGTTACCTCTTTCCACCGCTTGCTTGTCTTCTCATACGGAGTGCCTTTATCAAATGCCTGTGTTAACGTTGTCTGTTTGGGTCTAGCTGCTGCCTCTGGCTGCGGTGCCGCCGGTGGTCCCCTCGCTGCTTGGCTCTCAGTATACTGTTTAGGGTTCTTTCTTTTCAAGTGATTGAACAAGTTCGTTGTGTTGCCATCTGACGTGCGAATCATCTCTGTGCAAACTTTGCAAATTACCTTTGCTTGCGCTTTGTCATTCAACTCTTCAAGTCAACTCTTTGGCTTTCAGCCATGGCTCTCCATGCAGCTACCGCTGCACACACAAACAAGGAGGCGGGTAAGAAATTGTGATTGTAATTCACTATGATTGGTCGGTCAGGTTGACGACGTCTGGTGCGTAGGTGCATCACCATAGAACTGCAATTTATAGAATGTGACCTAGGCGATCCATATGATCTCCTCACTTTGGCAGATCATCTACACGTTCTAATCCTTCACGATCTAATATTGTCATATCGCACACCCCTATCTGTATCCCTAGCTGTACTCAGAATGGACAGGGCTTAAGCCTGAAGTGGGCAGGGGCTAAACAGAAAGTGGTCATTCTAAGCCTGGAATGGGTAGTGGCTGATCAGAAATTGCAAAAAATGATGAAAAAACAGCCTCAATGGAGCTTCATATAAATTTCTGATCAAAAGAGCAAGAGAAATACAAAACATCTTACTCACAACTTTATTTTTTATTATTCCTTTATTTATTTATAGAGAAATTTAAACAATGTTGATGATGTGTTTGTGGTTTGTGGTCATTCTATGCATAAAGCTTAGTTATTAATACATAGCAAGTTGATGTGGTGTAAGAATCAATCTAGCAGGTTTAGGGGCTATAATAAATATAATGTATATTTATTTATTTATTCTTCACAAGAACAACAGAAGTGAAAAGACAAATCTATCAAACCCAAAATAAAATGCAAAGATAAATAAGAAATTGAGGTGATAGTGATTAAAAGCATAAAAATAAAAGCCATGAGAATAAATAATACATAATACACAAATAATAATAAAACAGCTTATAGGGATTATAAATTCTTTATAGCCTGAGTTCTTCAGGCAGGCCATTCCAAAGCTGCGGATCTGACGGCAAAGCCGGGTCACCTTTGGTCTTTAACCTGGACAGGTCAAGTCAGAGGTTCTAGGATGTGAGGATGCACACAGGCAGTTGATTAAGGGCCTGAGGTTCCCCTCAAGGTTGTGTATTGAGCCCTCTCCTGTTCACTCTGTACACATATGACTGCTCTCCGACCCATCTCTCAAACACCATAATAAAGTTTGCAGATGATACCACCGTGGTCAGGCTCATCTCAGGGGGGATATGAGTCTGACTACAGAGACGAGGTCAACCGGCTGACAACCTGCCACTGAACACCACAAAAACAAAAGAGATAATCCTGGACTTCAGGAAGGGCAGAGCAGACCCAGCCCCGCTTTACATCCATGGGGACTGTGTGGAAAGGGTCAGCTCCATCAGGTTCCTGGGCATGCAGCTCTCTGCTGACCTCTCCTGGACAGCCAACACCACGGCGGTGGTGAAGAAAGTCCAGCAGTGACTCCACTTCCTGAAGGTGCTCAGGAGGAACAACCTGGAGGAGAAGCTGCTGGTGTTCTACAGAGCCACCATTGAGAGCATCCTGGTGTACTGCATCACAGCATGGTACGCGGGGTGCTCAGCAGCAGACAGGAGAGCGCTGCAGAGAGTGATCAATATGGCCCAGAAGATCACTGGTTGCTCTCTGCCCAGCCTGGAGGACATTGCCAGCTCTCATTACCTCAGCAGAGCTGCCAGTATCATCAAGGATGCATCCCACCCCAGCAACCACCTGTTTGACCTGTTACCCACGGGCCGGTGTTACAGGTCACGCAAAACCCAAACAAACAGACTCAGGGACAGCTTTTTTCCCAGAGCCATTACTGCAATAAACAATCATAAGCAATAATCAAAACAACTGCACTATTAACACACTCATCTCACTATGGGGAATAACTGATGCAATATTCAGCCAAATTCGACATCTTGCTTTCTTGTACATAATGTTGTTACATTTTTTTTTACAGAGTTGTATATATATTTATACTTATTCTTGTTTACTTCTTACAAAAATGCACCAAGGAGTTGCACTCCAATTTCGTTGTATGCAATACAATGACAATAAAGGCGATTCTGATTCTGATCTGTGTTGCCAAGGCTATCATACCGTCAATATCTCAAATCCGGCCATGTCTACTTGCCATAGCAACTGATGTAGACTTACTTTGATCTAGCTTATTGGATCAGTAAATCACAGATTTCTGTAAATCTTGAATTAACACATCTGAACTTCTGGGCCAATTCTGCCTTCTGGAATGCCCCCAGGACACTACTATCACTTGGTGAAAACAAGTGTTGGGCTGGTGAAGACAACTGTCAGTGAAGCACTCTCGACTTGCTACTTACTACTTCTAAGCTATTGACCAAATGCTCCGATGGTCATAAACCGAGCTTCCCATTTCGGAAAAGCATATCTATATTAGGATCAGTACTGCAGCGACCGGTAAAATGATGGTCTTTACGTCTAAGGATGATTCCAGACAATCTGTAATTAGGGCCTAGGTTCCAAAATAGTGAACTTGTCCTTAAAGTGTCAGCATGCTATCATTAAACAGTGTATGCTTAAGTGTTAGCATCAAAAATTGAAGCCAATGATTCATAGGGGACACACGGATGATTTTGCTGTCTGTTCTCAACCACTGTGATGACCAACAAGACAATCTGCAAAAAATCTTTGTGGATTACTTGAACTAATGCTTTTTTGTACCCGTTTATTCTCTATCTCGCGCCAGCACACTTTGAAATGATAAAGGATAGTTTAGGTTTTAGGCGCTAAATCAATGATCTTTTTATTCAAAAATCAAAAGTAGGTTAACACCATTGAATGTTTCGTTGTGTTGTGCTTTAATTCATGTTTGAATTTTATTTAATTGACAGCCGCTTCTTCTCCCTCCTCCTCCAGTATGCTCCACACCCAATGCACTGCAGTTTCCTAGTAGTGGGATAAGAGGAGAAGAAACTGGGGCTACCATCACCCTGTCTTGATCACAAAATTACAAGTCCCATCTCTTTAGAGAACCTAACCTTAACTTGGTTAATCAGTGTGTTCTTCCCTGATATAATTTTACTGTTCTCTTACAACTAGCGGTGTGCCAATACATTGATTCTTAGATGCGTCGAAATGCGACACATGACGATCAATAACAATTAACAAATGTTCAAAAATCTTTTATTTTCCATGATGGCGAAATCACAGAAACACAACCGCAGCACCCGAAAGTTGGCCAGAAAGAAAAAAGCCGCCTGGACAGTTTTAAGAGACGGACTCATAACAGATTGTTAGCCAAGATGGCGGCAGCTAACTCACTAGCTACTGTCACTGAGCGTGAGGTTCACTCTTCAGGGTTAAAATCCAGCGTGTGGAGGCATTTCGTTTTTTATGAATGTGAAGACAGAAAGAGCTATTTGTTTTGTATTAAACTTGCTAGTACCGAAATCTGCGAAAAAGGCTGAAGATTTTTGGTTAAAAGTTTAATTTTTAAGGGATTATGTTTGGAGGTCTTTATTTTCTATTATAAAATAAGCAGAATAAGCTATTTGTTTTGTATCAATCCTGCCTGTACAAAAATCTGTGAGAACAGCAGAGAATTTTGGTTAAGTCTTATTTCTAAAGGCATTTTGTGTATTACACTTTATGTAGTAAGAGCAGCTTTTTGTTGTGGGAAATATGTTGGATCGTTTGGTCTGTTATAAATAAAAGATAATGGAGGTAAATTTGTTTGTTTACTTTAATTACTGGATGCTGACAAATATACCATGTTTAAAAGAAATCCTGCATGGGAAAAAAGATGCATCGATAATCATGAAAATCATAATAATCATTATAATCGTAACAATTAAACGTTTAATAATGAAATCGTAGCACCCTGAATCGTAATCAAATCGAATCGTGAGGTGCCTAAGATGGCACACCCCTACTTACAACACAGATGCAGTGTTAAATATTTAATGCTCACTAAAATGGAATATAGTGTCTATTAAAATAAAGACAGCCCATCTTTCAATATGTAGTTTGAAAATCTTGTCTCCCATCTCTGTGCTTCCCCTAGTCCCTTTATTTTGCAGCAAAAGTGATAGTGAGCCTGTACAGTAGGCTATATGAAAATCCCTGTTACATGGAAGAAACAGCAACATCTTTAACAGAAACCCGTGACAGTGTGAGTACTGAAAGGTAGTGAGGGAGATGACAGCACATCAAAGAATGTCTAAGTCTCTGTGTGTACCAGTAATATTTTCACCTGACAGAATGATAAATCACACTGTACACAAAATTACATGCAATGAAGAAGCATAGGGTTTTCAAGGTTTAAGTATTTTAAAGTACTGTATGCAGTACTTTCCCGAGAATGTTACACTTCTGGGTGGAAAAGCCTGTGAAATAATAGTTAGAGCATCCTGGCAGTACTGAAATTCTTTTAGGGTTAGCAGCAGCACCTATTCAGTGGTAGGAGAAATTCTGCTGCACCGTGTAAGACTAGAAGTACAAAACACTACTGAACTATCAAAGATTCACAGATGACATCATCATCATCATACACATCTGGACTGACAGGTTTACATGAATATCAGCATCATCATCATACTTGTCTTACTCATCTGTTGTAGTTTCCACAGACATACAGTACATGCACAGTTGCACTGCAGTAAGCTGGCGGCAGCTCAAGTGATGAATAGGGCTGGGCTATATGGACAAAATCAAGGATCACAATAACTTTTACAAATACTATTTTAGGAATGATGAAAGGATATGTAAACACGGGACTTTTTGATAAACAATCATTAGTAATGTATATATGATGACCAAGCAGGTAGAGACAAATAACAGAACAAATAGAACTGTCCAATAAATTCAAAAAATTACATCATTTTACAGACAATAGCATTATTGAAAAAATATTGATATATCGCACAGCTCTTGTGGTGAGGCCTGTGGTTTTACGACCTGCCAAAAGCAGAGAACGATGATCCGGATAAAAGATGTCTGGGAGAGGAGGAGAGGGCCCTAATTTCTGACTGCTCTCAGCCTACACAAGGCAGCATCGGGAATGGATCATCACCATCATCGTTAGAGTCACCCTCAGTAAATAATTCTGTCCTGTCTGACTCCTAGGGTATCCATTATTAAAGGCAGAAAATCTGGGAACCCATGGCCCTGTCTCCATACAGACATAATTTCATGGATGTGCATGTCCAAATGCACAGGAAAAGCAGAGCTAAAAACAGTGTCTGATTGACAGGCTTAAACCAGATACCCATACAATCTGATATCTCTTGTTTGGACAGCAACATAGACCCATTCCAAAATTTGGCTTGCCCCACCCCAGAGGATAAGTCACTTTTTTGAACTGATAGGAGACTCTCTTCAATTCGGCATAGTTCAACCCAAGATGCAGCAATAATTTTCATAAAAAATTTTACTTTAATATGCGATTGCTACAAACCTCTTCTACCAAAAAACAAGGGGCTGTAGCTGACATAAACCAAATTTAAAAGTTGAGAATTTAACTAAATAAGGTGTTGCTCAGTGGATTATTTATATGCCGAATTTACCAGAGCAAATTAGCAACTCAGGATTTATGTCGTGTTCTAAAGTGTGTGAGCCTTTGTCATACTCAGAACATTATTGCCAGATATTTCAATGGAGTTCGGCGTGCCGCGCTCTCTGCGATACTGAACAGTAACGGAGATTACAGATGATGCTCTACACCCCCATCCCAGCAATAGCATCGGGCCAGAGTGAGATTTTACCAGTAGTCAGGCTAATGCAGGAAATATTAAAGGTGGACAATAAAGGCTAACTTACCTCCAGTCCCTTCACTGTATTTAGCTGGTATTCGGATTGCTTTTAGCGTCTGCAGTGCGTTTGTCCACCTGACTACACTTCATAGCTCAAAAAAAAAAAAAAAAAAAAACAATAAATAAATAAAAACTAGCTTACATGATGGAGATAGAAAAATGCTAAATACACAGCAACTATCGTTGGCACTCACACAAATCTAGAAAAGTCCCCCCTTAAAAATTCCAAGTGGAGTGGTAACTAAGCACCCTACTGCACCAGTTTAATATTACGTCTTACTATTAAGCATAACTACAGAGGTATAGCAACAGCAGCAGCGCGAAATTGACAGTAGGTATAATGAGCCTCCTTTGAAATTAAATAAAATTTTCGTCTTTCCCATGCGGTGGATGTTTCTGGACGTTTCTCTTGTTTTTAGTTCACTCAACACTGCCTGGCTCGCCCAATATCGTAAACGTTTGGCTAGCAGAGTAGGGAACTGGGCGCCTCCGCACCAAGAGCTGCGTCAAAGCTCTGCAGTTGGCAAAGACAGGCCCGGAACTCGGACGAGTTTCCCTTCAAATTAAAAGCGCAAACGTTTGTTGCTGGGAACTAAAGGTATAGTCGGGCAGGAGAAATAGGTTTCCATTTTTTTGGCAATCTGCTTCCTCTTCTTTGACCTTTTTATAGAAACTTAGGGTAGTAAGTGGTAGTACAAAAACTTTATTTTCTTAAAAATTACAAAAGGTAAATAAAAAATCATATCTGTTCATATATAAAACAAGAAAAGATTAAAAAAAACAGCAGTGGGTCACTTTTAATGAGGTGGAGATTGATGATGAAATGGACAATGAACAATCGATGCAGGTCAGTGAAACAGGGTGTTTTGATGACTTTTGCTTTATATTTGCTAGTAGCCATGTCAGACGGATATCCATCCATTTAAAAACCTTTCAATTCAAATAAGGATCAGATGGGTTCATTTGTCATGTCCGGAAACTTCTGTAAATCATCAAAATATATATTGTTATGAGCCTAAAATTTATTATTTCCTGTTTTTCACCATTAAAGAGTGGTTGTGACATTTCAGAGACCTTTCCATTTGATTCCTGGTGTTACATTACACCAGACATCACAGACTACAAGCCCTCTCCGCAGAACTGTGACAGCTCCACCTCTCTGCTGAACCAGCTGAATGATTTCTTCGCTCGCTTTGAGGCAGACAACAGCACCCCGGCACAGAAGACCCCACCACCTCCTGGCGACCAGGCGACACACTCACATGCAAAAAAAGAGACACATACAAAGACAAACACCCACAGACACACATATGTACATATCTACAAACAAGTTTCTACTTTGAAGTATGATGAGGAAGTGAGGCTCCAAAAAGAGGTAGTTTTGATCACTTTTCTGACGAGTATTGCCTTAAAAACTGTTATCTGTGTGGACATACACATGCCTGGACGTGCCTGTTATCCACTGGTTGTATTAGCAGAGACATTGGGGACAGAATAGGGAGCGGAACTAATTGCCACACAAGCAGGCAGGGACCTTGTGCAGAATCCATGTAGTACCTTGGCAACGTCCCAGAGCACCCTAACAACTGCATAGCAACTGCAGAGCCACCAGCCAGACCACCATGGCAACTGCTTAGCAACACCCTAGCAACCACCCGAATACCCTAGCAACTGCCTTGCGATACCCTAGCGACCACTCAGAACCCCATAACAACCGCCTAGCAACATGCAAGCAATCATCTAGAACTCCTTAGCAACCACCTAGCAACCGCCTAGCAACCGCCTAGCAAACATCCAGAACTCCATAGCAACTGCCTAGAAACACCGTAGCAACCATAAAGAACACCATTGAAACTGCATAGCAACCGTCTAGCAAAGCTTTAGTAACCACATAGAACCTCGTACGTGTAGAGCAGCAGGAACATTTCCAAATTTCTGCTGAAATTGAGTAAAAATTCTGCATTATTAGGACATGGGTGCATGTATTCAGCTTTCATAGCTTTTGAATTATTCAACTTTATTTCCACTTTTTGGCCCAAAGAAACAAATGAAACAGAATCTTCAAAATTCAGCAATTTTTCAACATTTTTTTACTCTTTCCTACTTTCAGCTTTTTCTTCCTTTTTTAAAAATACATTAACTACCACCAGCACTAGTACTTCTTGTACAAGTGATACCACTGTGACTGCGAATGCTACTGTCTGACTAGGCACGAACACACAAACACACACACATATTGTATAAAGGCATAAAAACACCAACTCTTTAACTCTCACACACACACTCTCTGTCACTCTATCTCTGTCTGTCTGTTCACACTTGATTCACATTCTAACTTTTCTGTTCAGCTCAACATATAGTTCATACTCTTCTAACCAATTCTTGCATGTCAGCAGGCAATTACTTCAACTGCTCAGCAATCACACGCATTTTCTTCCGAAAATGCACCTTTTCTAGTTATTATTATTATTCTCCACGTTTTTCAGTATCTAACTCCTTCTGCATTCTTTCAGCTAAAAATTCCATTCAAACTTTAAAAAATTCAGCTCATTGAGGAATGGTGTGCTTCTATTCAAATTTTTTGATATCTTTCATACTTTTTGAATTATTCAACTTTATTGCAACTTTTTTTGCCATTAAAATGAATGGGACGGAACTTTCAAAATTCAGTAATCTTTATCTCTTTTATACTTTGAGCTAGAAAATTCTTTCAAGTTCCACAATATTCACAGTATTTTTCTACTTTTCAAAATTGTCATGGCTTTCATACGTTTTTTTTTTTTTTTTTTCATTTTTTCACACAATATTTTTACAATGGTAGTCTAGGAGAGCCATGTTCAAAAAAGCTCAAAACAAGCCTTCTGTCCAGTCTAACTGCTCTTTCATACTTTCAGCTAGAAACTTCATTCGAAGTTCCAGAACACCCTAGCAACCGCCTAGCAAAGCCTAGTAACCTCTCAGATCACCATAGCAACTGCCTAGCAACAGCCAAGCAACCTCTCAGATCACCATAGCAACCGTCTAGCAACACCCTAGCGGCCAACCAGAACACCACAGCAACCGCCTAACAACAGCCTAGCGACCACCCAGAACACCGTAGCAACCGCCTAGCAACTGACTTGCAACCGCCTAGGAACCACAAAAATAAAAGAAATACGCGTAGATCAGCAGGAACATTTCAAAATTTCCGCTGAAATTTTCTAGTTCTTCTTTATTATGTTCCTGCTGCATTGTAGATGCAGGAACATATTATTATTCGTCATACTTATTCTTCTTTAATTATTCTTAATCTTCCGTACAAATTTCGGCGCGTTTCTTGTCCCGCAGCTTTGAGAAAACCCTGGCACATGATACATCAAAACGTGCGGTTAATTCGGGAATGGTGTGCTATGACTTTTCTAAGCGATTCGCATAACCATGGCGACACAATTCGCAAAAAACTGCAAAAAATTTCCCATA
>OMLF01054930.1:0-11292 GCA_900302615.1 Holocentrus rufus
CAGTATTTGTATTAACCGGTAGATGGCAGTAGGCATCTACTCTGCCGAAAATTAATAAGAGGAAGAAAAGAGACCCATAATGGTAGTCTCGCGTTACTTGCAACCTTTACGTCATTCCATGATGGCTGAAGATCCTGGAGGAACAATTTTCAATTTCTCTCTCATTTTTCTCTTTTTCTCCTTACCTCTGCTTGTCATAGAGACATGGCAGGACTCACAGCCCCGTTAAGTGTCCACAGATCATTGATATCGTCATGCCCAAGAAAGGGAACCGAAAACGGCTGAAATTTAAGGCCGGGGACGTCTGTTCGGAATCAGGTAGCTATGCTAACGTTTACGTTAGCGACTAAGCTAACGTTAGCCTGCCTACCAACGCTCAGATGTCTGCTCAAGTTGAGCGATTTATGGTTGTCGAAACGCGGATAGTTATTATTTTGAAGGATTGTAACATATAATCAATGCCCAGGGAGGTTTCTGGCTTTCATAAAACGTCACCAAAAACCACAGTTACATTCTCACTTGTCATCTCGGAGCCACTAATGTCATCCGCTCCCAACTTGTGATGAATGCTAAACTTCATTCATTCGTTCAGATGAAATTGTTAATGCCACCTTTTTAATCTTCACCCTGCCTTTGTTGGTTGATACAATGTGTTTTAGATCTGTGTACATTTGCATAATTGCATTATAAAATAATTGTGGATTATAAAATAAATTACTTGATTGTATCTGTAAACACTTCCTACAGCGACTTTTTCCTTTTACCATTTGGCACAGGAATGTAGAGTCAGGAGGCAAGTTAGTCCTCGGTGCGGTTGTAACATTACACTGTTGACAGTCATGTAGCATCAGGCTAATTAACATATATTAATCCCGGCTCGTTGACCGATGACATCAGCTTCAGACACTTTTTACACCGTTGCTCTCCCGTGTGTCTGCTCTGTGTTCTGTTGAATTTCTTCGTCAGCAGTTTGTTTTATAAACTCGCCCGGAAAACGCAACGCATGTCCTGGATTTTTTCACCCGCGATCGGAACGAACATGGGCACAATAGGATAAAAAAAAAATAGCCTATTAGGCTGATAGGCCGAGTAGCATACGAAGAGAGAGCGGAAGTGGCGAGATCAAAGACACACCCGACAAAACCCATGATCTTGGCAGAGATAATAATAATGATGATCATAGCAACTGTTCTGGTATGCAGTTAAAAGCCATGTCACCTCAAGTGATAAAATACATGAGAAAGTCTCACTGTTTTTTTGTCTTTCCCAGTGACAGTTGCTGATTATGCCAATGCTGATCCAGCTGTTGTGAAATCAGGAAGGGTGAAAAAGGCTGTTGTGAATGCAGTTGAAAAAGAAGGTAAATTGATTATGAAATGCACACTTTTTCAAATCACCATCTTCCAGTTTTCCATTTTCATGAAGATTGCAAAGGACTTATACTAAATTGTCAATCAGCTCTGTCTGAAAAGGTGATGCATGTGCTTAACACTGTGTATGTTTCAGTGAAATTACTCTGTGGCCTGGAAGCGTCTCAGGGTGCCGTAGAGGAGGTCCTCTCATCTGCAGTGAGTGTCACAGCAGATGCTTTAGAGAGCAGTGATGACCTAGACCCTGAAGAAGATGGGGAAAATGAAACTAAAGTGGCCCGCAAGAAGAAAAACAAGAGAAGAAAAGGTATTTGTCACATCTTTTTTTCCACTTGATAGAATAAGTTACCCATGATTGAGGAACCAGAATGTTTTTAGATAAAACCACAGGAGGATGACTCTGTTTTCCCATAGTCATTCCTCCTGATGCACAGCTAATATTATTAAAGAGTGTAATTATTTTCTTGTGTGATGACTGTAATGTTTTTATGTTGGTCTTTGTAGAAAGCAGTGAGAGCAGTGATGGGGAAGAGTATCCAGTAGATATTTGGTTGGTGCTGTCCTCCTATATTCGGCCTGAGGATGTGTGCAGATTTGCTCTAATCTGCAGGAATGCCTGGACTGTCACCTGCACTGCAGCCTTTTGGACCAGGCTGTACAGAAGGTGAGCTATAGCCTTGTCTTGTCATGGTGTATTATATTGTGTATCTCATCTGTAGGTATTCAGTCAGAACCAAAGATACTGGTACATAAGTCAGAGTGAAAGTAGAAAATATCTTGACTATGGTAGTTTAGTAAACAAATAAAGCAAGTAGTGGGGTAGACTTACATGTTGTATATTTAACATGTTTTTTTTTGTTTTTTTTTTCTGCCATCTGTCCACCTCTCTGTTCCACAGACACTACAGCATGGACACTGATCTGCCGTTTCGTCTCCAGCCTGACTGTGTTGACAGGATGCGCTGTCTGCGGGCTCGTGTGATTCGCTCCCTCTTCCATTTGTATGAACCATTCGCCTTGCGTGTCGCCAAAATTCCCAACCTGCCAGAATCCACGCCCACAACCTTGCTCAACTCCAAGGTAAACAGACCAAACCGATGAATGCTGTGTATATCTCAGATTTGTGATTCACAGCAAAACATGCATAAAAAGCATAAGTTTAAACTGCTAGCTTTTTTAAATATTCTGTGCATCGTAGTCAATCAAACCAGCTAGGTGAGCATAGGAACTGGGGATTTTTATTAAGTACTTAATTTTTTTATTTGTATGCTAAAATTTGTTGTAGTTCCGAATTTAAAGATCAAAGCTACAGTATGCAACTTTTTGCTTTGAGACAAGTGTATTGTTCGCCCTGCCCTCTTGTCTCTCAGTGGGGAAGTTCTTATCACAATGCTTGTCCCTCATCTTGATGAGCTGTTGATCTTGAAACAACATCTAACCTGAGGCTGAGGTTACTGGCATTTGTAAAGGCGCCACAGGAATTGAAACAGACATTGAGCACACTGTCAATCTGGAAGGAAAAAAACAACAACACCAGTGTCACCCATTAGACCGGATCTGGCCTTTCTGCTCTGCTGCTGTTACCAGGAACCAGAGCATGCGTTCATGTGTGTGTGCTCTGTTAAACTTTACTGGACAAGCCTTTGCTCCTTGCCAGCTTTAATCGTGTCTGACATCAACTGCTTGAATCCAGTCGTAATAATGACATATTTTTGATGACATTTGTTTAATGACATATTGGCTATAAACCTTATCTGGTTGTGTCAGTTCAAAGCCTTCCTTGCATGAACATGAACTTGTAATGATGAGATATTTGACTTGATTTCAGAGACAAGAGCAAGGCATAACTGTGTGTTGCTTTATATTGACTCAGCAAAAATAAACAAAAGCGACTGCCAAAGGGCAGGACTGAGACAAGAGAAGATTGCACACTCGTGACTGCCAAGATAAAAAAGAAAACACACAGCTGCCAATATAACTTAGCTCACTCTCTCTACACTGCTCTTCATCGTGATAGCATTTGTACATTCTAATTTGAATTACAGTAAAGTACATGTGGTCAGGAGAAATGGGGTATTCTGGGTGGAGTGGAACAAGATCTTAAAAAATTCCTGTTCCTTGCTCAGGTGAAATTACGTCCACTTTGTTCCCTCTCATATACTCTGTCATGACTGCCACTGAAAAGTAAATTTCAAGTAAACTGGAATTTAGGAATTTACATTAAAATACATTAAAATAGACAGGATGCGGTAAATATAAATGTACATATGTTTTTATGTTTCTGTTGCAGTGTTTACTGTTCTGGGTCAAAAAAGTTCCAGGGACTCGTCCAGAGGCAATGTGGGAGTTTAACTTCAAGTTTCTAAAGCAGGTAAACAGCCTCTTTAAAAAAACAACTGCACGTCTTTCCAAAGATCACATCTTTTCCAGAGCTGATAGTATCGTGCCCAGTGTGTCATGAAATATTTCTGTTTCTTTGATCACTTCCCTCTCAGCAGGGCCACAGTAAGAACGGCAGTGCCAAGTCCCTGCTGATGCCCCGGCAGTATGAAGATGTGCACAATAACCCAGACTCTGACTGCTACCTGCTGCAGGTCACCACTCTCAACTTCATCTACACCCCTGTGGTCATGGGCATGACCCTCAACCTGGTCAGTACATTAACTCTGGGTTTAGCTGTAGAAGTTGTACAGTGGAGAGCACTGAACTGTTTACCACTGTTATCTAGAAGCATAGGTCCTAGGGATAGGTGATAAAAAATAATTACTTGAATATTTGTTTGTGTGGATCAACATTGACTTTTATAAGCTGGCCAAGCAGAATCTGTTCTGATATTCAAATACATCATTGACATTGTCATTTATGGCTGTAAACCAGACCATAAAGGGCTTGTGGTTAAATTAAAAACTAAAACAGTGTTATCAAACGCCTAGATCTCTCGCTCATATTGTTTTGTACTCATCCTTTGCTTTAGGCACCTAGTATAAGTAAACTTCCTGAAAATAACGGGCAGTTTTTTTGGTGTAGATATATGGAACAGAGAATCTCACTAGTACTATAATTGTTAAATATATCTAACCTATCAGTACTTCAGAGAGCAGAAAGAACTACAAGTGATTCTTTTTGTGTATAATCTGTTAGCCTTTGTCATTTTTGGCACGTACTGAATATTCAGATGTTCATTTTGACTACAAATGGAACAGTGCACCATGGGAAAAACGTTAGTGCACATTCCTTTTAGGTCCTAGCTATTTTTTCCTCTGTCCTAATCCCCATTGGTCGATCTCTGCCTTTCCCCTAGTTCACAATCAAGGTCAGCACCGACATGCGCCACCACCGCGTCCGTCTGGTGTTCCAAGACTCGCCGGTCCAGCGGGGGAGGAAGAGAGGGGAGCAGGGCGGGACCCAGGTGGTGCTGGATCCCGTACACAGTGTGAAGCTCATGGACTGGTGGCATCCACAGTACCCCTCCTCCTGCTTGTAAGGCCCCGCCCTCTTGGTTCCCACTGCAGCAGACCATCACACTAAGAACCCTGATCTATCTCGAAACTTCCAGGTCCACAGCGCCGCCCAGCCCCAAGAAAGACCTGGACACCCTGCACTCTGATAGCACTCGTTACCTTCAGCAGCCCTTCCTCTTCTCAAAACGCCCACACGATAGAGAGTGCTCATGTATTAGGACTTAATGGCTTCATAAAAAGAATTAAAAGTCCAACATTCTCCTACACATTCAGCATAATTGCACGTACAACCTATATGAACAACTCACTTTCCTTATCAGGAGATTTTTGGAAACTCATGGATTAACAGGGTGGAACATTTTCACTGTCCTCCCTCAATTTGTTTTCTGCTCACTGCGAAGGTAACTCTAAAATAACTTGATTTTCCATTATTTTGAATGTTGAGAGAGCTGCATCAACCATGTTTTAATATTATTTTAAAACCATGTGTTTTTATATATTTAATTTGATGCAGCTGCTGCCTCACTTTGTTGTTGGTTGAGTATTAATGATATTGCTCTAGACTGAATGGGCCAAAGAGATGATTTACCTCAAACACCATTAACTCATCTGCTGGAATGAGCATTGTTCCTTTACTTTGATTGGATTAAGTTTCTCTTGGCCAAGGACTTTTTGGTCGACCTCAGTTCTCTTCTTGCTGAGTATTTGAGCCCTGTGCTTCGTTACTGCCACTTATGGGATCTCAGTCTAGACTTTGAATATCTGAAAGGCTTGACTTCGGTATTTGACCTCTGTTAAAAGTGATCCGACATATGTGTATTGAATGTGAGTAGAATCATGCCAATCACCTGTGCTTTATTATTATGTGCTACGGAGGGAGCGATGTGTCACTGACATCTGTTTGTCCGTGTTTTTTCCATCAGATGCAGTCAACATCATTTCACTTGAATTGGTCTGTACATATCCATGTGTTGTGAGGGGGGAAGGGGAGGAGCACTTTTTCTTTGGAGTGATCAGTTAGACTCGTAAAAATAAACTAGTTGATTGGCAGTAGCCTTTAACTGAGGAACAGCTTGAGTTTTTTTGGTTAGCAGCAGTTGGAGATTGTTATAGCATGTAGTCTAGTATTAGCAGATGTGACTTCCACCCATAAACAAACTTACTGCACTGAAATAAAACCTGAAACTGCCCATTCAACTGCTTCTTGTCTTCTATTACTGAATGTAATGTATACTATAGGACATATATATACATGCCCACTATATATGACTTAGGGTATTTTAGGTTACTTCCCTCTTGTGGTCTGTCGGGGTATTGCATGTAATAGACTTTGCAGAAGTTACAGCATATGAAAACGATTGTTTCATGTCCAAAGCCTATTTCCTTTATAATCTGTTACTGATATATTACTTCCAGCGATATGTCACGTGAAACCCAGCACCCGTCATTCACCTTACATATGGTAGACATCTAAGATATGTCAAATTTTGCCCTTTCAGATCTCAGCCCCAGTTCGGCTCATAGGGTGAGTCCCGGTGACCCTCAGCTGGCCATGGTGCCGGTTCTCAGTATTCACCGTATGAGCTGCATACATGAATCATTGCTGGGATAATCCACCTCAGACTCGGTGAACAGGAGCACTGCTCCCGGATCACCGATCATGAATCAAGCTTCCCCACCACCTCTGTCCCACACATGCTGCGTGCCTGTCTTAACGTGCTGTTTGTGCGCTATGAATTTACAATGTGTGCTTTTCGCTGACCACTGAGGCAATAAACTCTTCCAATACAATTACCCCTGCGTGCACCAACAGTTTGATTACTGCACGTACATCAGGAGGTTTGTGTCAAACTAGTGGGTTTTGTAAGGTGTTGGTCTACATACATACTTGCAAGGCATTGTCTATACTTTATAATGACAAAGCAAATCTAGTTTAATACCAGTCTCCACTATCTATTCACATCTAATTTGGGTTGGGCTACAGGACCAAAATGATGCAACTACCAGTCATACGATAAGACTAGACTGAAGCAAGCAGCTCTAAAGTGTGGAGTGAAACCGAGGAAGAAGAGGCCGTCCCGTCGTGTTAGCCTGGGAGATATTTAGGTGACACAGGACCTCTCAAAGCACCCGTTGCAGTCAACAGGCATCACGTCACTACCCGAAAATACCCGGGAGTCGGTCGAAGGCGCACGAAAACTACACTTCCCACAAACCGTGTGCGCTCTGTCATTGGTGGCCCGAGTTGTCATTATGCGCGCAAGGCACAGGTGATCGCAGGCGCTCCGAGTTGTGACAACATCTCGACGGACAAAACGAAAACAAATTAGCAACCGAAGTGCGAGCGCTGGTGTGTTCCGCAGCAGTGTGTGAAAATATTAATGCCCTAAGAGGCCCTTTGAGGTTTCCGCGAAAAAGACTTCTCTTCTGGCAGCGCCGAGCAGTGTTGATATTATTAGAGCGCATGAGAGGACTGGGCGCACACTTTTCCTGAACCTGACTCTTTACTTCGTTCTGTCTGACCTTCAGAGCGGGTAAGTGATATTCCACCACGACCACTGTAGCTCAGCTCCTGGTGAACCACAGCCACTTCTCTAAAACCCGCATAACCCCAAATCAAATCTGGGGATTAGTCGCTTTGCATGCAAATTTATATTGCTTATTCAAGAGTTAAGTTCAAGAGTATTAAAAACGCGCAGAACTCTGTGCAGTTTTATTAGTCTTTATGAATGTGAAGGCATGGCCTCGGCATCTTGTTCTGGTTGTAAAAAACTGCTAAATGAGTGCTTAAAATCAGTTTGACAGATGTTTTCTGCATTGTAACAGACATAGATATATTAGGCAAGCTGTTGAAGCCGATTCGACTTCACTCGAGGATCCCAAACTTTTTCATGTCCGGGTCTCCAAATAGATGAGCATCACTGGGTCCCATTAGATAAAAATATGTCCCAACGAAGCCCTTAAAAATTTCACTGTTTTCTGTTGTTTTATAGAATAACTAACCTGGACGTATAACCAGCCCGGGGAACATAGTCACTCCTATACATTTTCTGTTTGTGCTTATTTCAGTGTCTCTTGTCCTGTGAAAAAATGTACTGAAATTAGTCTGTTCCTCATTTTGCTGCATGGGATCGCTGCAAGAAGTCCCCATATGCAGTTTCCCCCTTTGGGAACCACTGGGCAAGACCATGTGCTGCTCTCCTCCCTTTACTGTCAGCAGTGAATATCTTCTGGTCTGCCTGCCATTTATAAGCTACTGCTTGATTACCAGATCGCAGGAAGGGCAGGAGCCAAGCCTGTATCAGTAACGACACTTCAGCCGGGGTATGCTGCTATGTATAAACTGTGACTGTAATACTCTGCTTATGTAACGAGGACTTTTGCTGGAAAGCCCTGCATGGAGCCAACAGAGAGATAGTTAGGGGACAGTAGGCACCACCAGCTATTACTGCCCCCCTCGCCCCATCTGTGCACGGTGGGCGTTATTTACATACTGAGTGTGCGCGTGCACGTGGAGAGGAGTGGTGGAAAGCTTCTGATATGAATATGGCGCAATTTAGCACGGCCTAATGAAAAATCAATATAATACTCATCTGAGGTGTTATAGTATGTCTGCAGAATTCAATAGTGAGTTTAGACTGACTTGATCCTGTTTTGTGTCTTTTTGATATATGGATATGGTCTAACCAATGTTTGTATAGGCTTATAGGATTTTGAAAAGTGTTCAATAAATTATGATTATTATTATTATAGGATGCAGATAGAAATTATGACTGGATTGGTCATATCTCTTTTTTCTTTGTGGTTCAGCTAAAATCAAAATATTGACAATAATCAAAACGTATGAGAGTGCTGTTGATAATGATGATGAGAAGTTGTCATGGTGTAATGACTTGTTGAATTACCTTGTTCCTCCTTTCTCTCAAAGTCATGGTTCAGTGTAACTTCCCAACAACAATCTGCTCTGAGGTCGTCCGACAAGTGTTTGTCATTTAGATTATGTAGAGCACCTCGCGCTCCACTAATAACACAATGGCTGACGTTTGACCCTGGTCTTTCTGTGCCCGGCCCTCTCCGATCATCCACATCGTTCTCCACAGAACACAAACGGGTTCAAAGGTCAAAGGACCAGAAAGGTCAACCGGTCTGATTTCGCAACCTTTTCAGGCCTCCAGGTTTCGTTCTTAATTTGACTTGTCTACTTTCATTCTCAGTTCTTTTATAAGAAACACGGCGTAGACATTCCTGTGACGGTTAAGCCAGGGCTGGTGGTGTTGTGTCTCCGACTGTGCTGACAGTACATAAAGTGAGTCATAAGAATTGGAAAATCTGGAGTTCTGCCTTGGGAAGGAGTTTACCAAACATCTGACCAAACTATACATGAATAATCCTGATGTGGGTTTTGGAAGACGGACTCAAATCTGCAATCGTTATAGAAGCAGCAGCAGCAGCATACAACCACATAAATAGAATATATGGAGTTATAGCAACAATCAGCAGTTAACAAAATAGGTTTTTTTTAGGCCTGAAGGTAGATGGAAGTATGCAACAAAAGAGAACATGAACATTTTGTTCAGACCTGCTTTCACTTAAATCACTTCCAGTATGATGAGCTTTGCCAGGCTGTTGCACAGGTTCATCAAGGTCAATCAATCACACCAAACACGCTGTGTATTTTGATAATGTGTGTATCCTCACCTCATCTCCTGTATCTCAGCTATTGATCACCATTACTGATACACACAATATTGACAGGGCAGAGAAAATTCTTCTCCCTGCTCTGTTGTCACTAGGACACACACACACACACACACACATATACACACAGACATGTATTGGAACAGGTTCAACTGGAGGTCAGAGGAAATACTGTGTTTGTTTTAATGCATCAGAATAGTAAGTGAGGCTACAGATATACACACATAAGTAAAAACCACAGACAAATGCAGGTTGAATATGTCGTTGTGGGCATGTTTGTGTGTTTGTGTGCTGTGCTACAGTAGTGACTAGTGAGTGTTTCTTTCCCGTTACACAGGAGCTGAATACTAGTGTGTGAGGTAGTCGAACAACAGCCATGCCATACCAGAGCAAGGTTAATTCTGACTTTCCATTCTCCTGGCAAGACATAAATAATGCCTCTCCCTCTCTCTCCCTCTCTTTCTCTCTCTCTTTCTCTCTCTCTCTGTGTGTGTGTGTGTGTGTGTGTGTCAGTCAATCTCTCTCTCATTATGTAGACCCATATTTGTGCATGCGTGAATGAAAACGTTTCCATTGTTTGCTTGGATCCAAAGGTTTGACCCACGGTAGGAAACACTGCACCACAAATAGTTTTGAAACTAAATTTACCATCGTAATGCAATACTACAAGGTGCTTCTAAAGCTAAGTACTTTCTGACAGTTAATAACCCTACCAGTAATTTTTTGTATTTTTATTTTTTGGAATCTTTATAAGATTTACTTCGAAAGCCCCTGAGCCAAATCCCCCTTCATTACCTTTTAGAAGGTTTTTTATGCCTGCTGTCATTTAATATTAGGCAATCTGAAAACACAATAATAATGTAAAGTTTCTGGGTCACACTTGGTTGAAGACTTTGAAAAGGGCTGTACAGTGCTTGGCTTCTTTAAACCTCAGCCTCATGTCTTTGCCCTGTATCTGTCAATGTGCAACCTGATTTAAAATAATTCAGCTCTCCTCCAGCACCCTTTTCTCTCTCTCTCTCTCTCTCTCTCTCTCTCTCTCCCTCCTTCTCTCTGGGCGAGCTGCGGCGGTTTTGAGCGAGGCAGGTTGTTTGAGAACAGGACAGATGCAAGTAGAGGAGTCAGCGGGGTGACAGAGTGTACTCGGTGCGGAGGGTCGGGGGTCAGTAAACACACTGAGCTGTGAGGTCACTGTCAGCTAGGTCAGAGGTCACCAGCCAATATGTAGAGCGGCGCTGAAGCCAGAGCGGCGGGCCGCACTCTCTCTCCAATAGCACAGCTGCACCGCGCTCAGTCGGCCAGCGAGGGAAAACAGAAGAGTCGGGTTTCAGGCACCAGAAACTCACTGGAGTGCTGTCCGCTCTGGACTGGTAACTATTTGTTGTTCTGTTTCCAAGTTTAGCAATTAGCAAACCGCTGGTGATATTGCAGGAGATCACTTCCCTGACTTGTGTGTGTGTGTGTTGTCTGTGTTTGAGTGTATGCATGCACCATAGAGCCTGATCATCTTGTCACAGTGCACATATTAGTGCAGGCATTGTATCCTGTTTGCTGTGTATATGGAAAAGTGTGTGTGGGTCATATCTTCAGCCTCATTGGACTCATGTCCGCTTGTAAGTGATGGCGATGGGGTTAATTTCCTTCGGGTAAACAGAGGCGCCCACACACACACACACTCAGGCGCACGTACACACACACACACACACACACACACACTCGCGCACAAACACAAGCACGCTGGCCTGGCTCAATGGATGTACTCTA
>OMLF01054958.1:0-12217 GCA_900302615.1 Holocentrus rufus
TATTGAATATTATGTATTTATGATTTAATATGGTGTAGGCTACAGTAACACTCTCTGCTGTGTTGAAAATGACAAAAAAAACAAAACAAAAAAAAACATGAAAAGCCTATGCCTGCAAACAAGAAGCAAACTGATAAGTGTGTATATTTACATTAGGGATGTTCCAAACAACCAATTTGCCTTACAATTCAACGTAATATCAGTCAAATAGCAGTCAAAATTTAGCACAGTTTAATCTAACAGGGTTGTCCAAAAAAGATTGCGTGTGTTTTAAGAACCATTTGAAACAGTTTACCTAATTTACATGCTGTCTGTCTGTAGGCTGACAATACGCCACATTTTTAAAATTTAATTATTTCGAAAATTGACAAGCAACTCCATGCAATCATATAGCAGCTGGTAAGCAGTGAAAACACCATGGCCCACCAACACCATGGAGAAAACATGCCCTACAAAATTGCCAAGAATAGAGCAATTATTCTGATTACCACTTTAGCATTAGCATTAGCGAAGGCAGTTTTTGTCTTTTTTTCTTGTCCAGGCAGGTCTGATCTGGTCTGCTGGTATGGTGGAATTGAATTTGAGGCCCTGTCTGTCATCTGAGTCTGTTCAGTACATCTGGATATGGTGTCTCCCCATCGCTCCATAGTGCTGGTCTGCACTAAATACAGCTTTGATGAAACTGCAGCAAGAGCACAGAAGCCACAAATGTATAGCTCTCAGGAAGCTATAGAGTTTTCTTAACTTTCATTTATACTCTAATTTGCACATTAAAGGATAGGTACTATAGCTTCTAACTTAGAGAGGATAAATGTGCACTGCTGCAGCTTCTTGCTATAGTCTTCAACACAGTCCAATAGGGCTATCGTTTTTGTCCTCTCAAAAGCGATTATAAATGTCCTTTTTGAAAACAGTACAGTCCGATGTGGCTGTTTGTATTTATTCAGAGCATGTTTTAAACAACTATTGTTCAGTACTATCTTTGCAACTACTTACACTACTTTACAACAGCCACAGCACATCCCAAACCTGGTAACCTTCCGCAGAGCACCTCAGAAGGCCAGCAGCAGAATGGTGAAGATGTCAACAAGGTGGTATATTGTTATAAATGCTAAATACAACCTGTTAGAATGTATAGTGTGCATCTTTATTTTTCAGTGGATAATTTGAAGAGACTGTATCGTTTCCATACCCTTGCTTCCTACCTGTAGCCTCATCTCTGCTTCTATCCCTCTGTCTCTCTATCTACCTCTCCCTCAACATGAACACTCCCTGGTCCGGCCCGGCCTTGTGAAGGCTCAGATAACAGCCAGGGGCCTTTTCAGTGTTTATCAGTGCAGCCCCAGTGCTATCTGTGCTCCAGCCCAGGCCATGTCTGAGGAAGGAGAAAGGGATGCTTATCTCCAATTCAGTGTTAACACACAGGACTCAGCTAGCCCAACACAGCAAACCACGTGGACCGTTGAACACAGCTGCTGCTGAATGGAGTGTCTATCAGTGATGTTTCTCAGAACAGTATCTGAGGTCAAGTTTGGAAAAAAGGAGCGTTGGTAACTTGCCCTCATATTTGTTGTAAACATCAGATATGCATTTTTGGAGGCTGATACCAGTACTTTTGAAGATTTTCAAGTGCCTGCTAATAGCTGATATTCACTAAGTCAGTGTTCAATGTTTGTAGAGATCAAATGCTCCTAACATATTAGATGTATCCATTAGGATCAGTATACATTAGTTAGGTTTTAAAGGCAAATACCAATGTTGCATTTCAATATTCAAAAACTGCAGATTTGACCATTTTCAAGAAATGAAGTTCTTGTCAAGGTAGAAAGGCCTTTAAAAGATACTGTTACTACTAATAATATTAATACAACCAATGATAAAAAATTCAGATTTTTAATAAAAGGCCAGTATCTAACCCTAATGTATTCATCCATACCTAAGATCCATACCTTGTACCTGCTTTATGATAGCTGCATGGCATGAAGCAGATGTGTTTGTATTTATGAATTTTTGTGAATTTTGAATGTTGCCAGAGAAGGGGAACTGGTTTTGAGCCCCACTGCAGTGGATGGTAAAGTCATGTCTGTCATGTAACTTATTTTATTTTTTGCATTCGTGAGGTTCCATAGTGCAAGCTTTGCAGTGGGAGTTTATGTGGCTATGGTGGCTATGTATGTGGTTCACCTATCTGTTTACCTATCTGTTAACCTTCTGCACTCAGTATGACAGCATCGAAAGCATCCACCTCTCCTCCCATCCCTTGCTGATTTGCCTGTTAAGTGCCGCACTGACCTTTTCATTTTTTTTTTTTTTACAGGTGACTTTCTATTGCTCTTCATTAGTGC
Organism: Holocentrus rufus; assembly: GCA_900302615.1. Taxonomy (NCBI): domain Eukaryota; kingdom Metazoa; phylum Chordata; class Actinopteri; order Holocentriformes; family Holocentridae; genus Holocentrus; species Holocentrus rufus. Next base: position 2,346 of record OMLF01054958.1, read on the forward strand.
TGCTTACCACACACTCGATGATTCCTCTTGCTCTTCCTCTCTCCATGCCTTTCTCTGTCTCTTTTGACTAGCACATTGTGAAGGTGGCCATCTTATTTTGAAGAGGCTTGCTGGTAAGAAATCAATCCCATTCACATGCAGTCCTACAAACGGCAGAGCAGTCTCTCTTCGAAATAGACGGGGAGGCCAGCCCCTATAAATCAGCATAGCTGAGATATTTGTGGCCAACTTGGGGGAAGATTTATGCCAGGGGGATATTGGAGAGTGTCTATCAGGCTCTCACAGGAGGGTTGGGGCTGTTGGGGGTTGGGAACATAAAGAGTGGAGGCAAAGGGGGGATGGATAGAAAGGTGATGGAGGGGAGGTCAGACAGCAGAAGGAATTTGAGTGAAGTAGGGGCACAATGACAGCGGAAAACATTAAGCATTGCTCATACCCAAAGGAGTCAGTTGTTGAGGCTGGGTGCAGGGGTATAAAGTAGAAAAAGGGAGGATTAGATGGAGATTGGGTGGTAGGAGGGTAAAAGGGAGGTGCCAAGTTGTTATTCAGGCCCATGAATCAGTGCTGGCTGTCATATCTGGATAACCTGAGAACAACCCTTTCAAGATCATGGAGCAGCCAGATCCAGAGCTAAACCATAAGCTATGGTGAAGTCCCATTTACAACCAAACTTATAAACTTCAATATACAAATATAGCCGCAAGCGACGATTTAGGAGTCCATGCACAATCAGCAAACTTCAAGTTAAAGGAGACTGAGAAGAAATCTTACCTTACTTGTTAAAATGACAATCCAAGTAGAAATAATATATATCAGAGCATGAAAAATTTGTGCAAGAGCTGCTGTTAGAAATTTAGTCAATCATCAAGTCTAATTAAATCAGGAGGCCACTGACCAAGAGAGGTCATATCTAAAGCCGTATTAAAGATGGGATAAGTAGAGGAAGTTTCATGCAAATGCACACAGCTGATTCAGAATCGGAACTGAACCAGTGGATATACAGGGGTGAAAATGGTTGTGAACATCACAATTTTTCCCCTTTCTTGTCCCTGTCTTCTATACATACATAAATTAATTTCAGAGAATACAATGTGTATCGGTATGATTTCATTATTCTCCGTGCGCCGCACAGTAGTTTTTTCTATATGAACATTTAACCACCGCCACATGTGCGTCAAAGTTCATAAACAATGTAGTGAAATATTTTTTCATCATGAGAGATTCATAAACCGTGATTTTGTGGTTTCTTAGATGTGTAGTTGGACGCGCCTCCACCAACTTAAGTGACGAAAATAACACACACCAAGGTGCGCAGAGCCGTTGACCTGGTCTGAGCAGGCGGGCACAGGCGGACGCAAATCGCAGTCATCCATGGCACCAAAATTCCAGTGCACCACAGGACTGATGAGAACACACCTACTACTGCGCCTCTCCTCCCAGCTTGGCGCTCAGCATGTCACCAAAATACCAAATGCATCCAGGTGAGGAGAAACCCTCACTGCACCTCACCAAAATTCCACTGCGCCAGTGACTGACCGCGCTTTGCGCACTGCGCCTGTATGGAAATAGGGCCCCTTGTCTCAGTCTGGATAAGTCAGAAAATGAGTTTTTTGCCCAAAATGTTTGAGTATTCTTTTAACAGTAGTTTTTCTGACAGTAAAACGATCCAGAGTTCCACAGGGCAGCTGTCTGGAGCCCATACTTTTCTCATTATTTACAAATGATCCACCATCAGTATAAAAAAAAGTTGGCGAGGTAATATATGCAAATGATTCTAACATGTACAGTATAGGTACTGACACAACTGGAGCTAAATGAGGCACAGAAAGTGGAGATGAACTAGATGAAATTATAAATTACTTTGTGTCTAGTTAGCTAGCCAAATATATTTGCCTCAAGCTTTGCACATGTATTCTTTTAATAAAATCTGCCATTAAATACATGCTCATTGATGAATGTTCCCTCCTAAGGTTTATACTCATTAGTCCCCATTATGCCCTATTGATTGTGTAGATTTCTACGTTGGATTTCACATTTCGAATATGTGAAGCAGTAATGTCCATGGAGAGTAGCAACCACAGCCTACACAAGACATCATCCTGTCTAGATGCTAAATGACTGCAACAAAACTCATGTTCTTCTCTTACAAGGAGACTGTATTGAATGGGATTCTTCTTCCTATGTATTAGGTCGACACTCTACGTCGCCCATCTCGTTTTTCTCTGCATAGATTGTCTGGGAATCACTCACAGAGGTATTGTTCCTGAACTGCAGACATGGCGGCTCAGAACAAAAGCCCCGCCATGTACCGAAGCTCCATGTCCCATAAGCCTATACAGTGTCATACATACACATGCCCTCTAGGCAGTCTCAAGTGTCAGGTAGCCGACCTACATATTAAGACAATGCTTTAGGACAATGCTCATGAAAATCTTCCCTTTGTAACATAGGTCTGGAATCATGTCAGTGTGTCAGTTTTATCAAAGGGAAGGGACACATAGTCTTGCATACATAATAGGTAGGAACAGTACGGCATACTTGAATGGGAATAAGAATTATCTGAGTAATATTTGCATACTGGTCCTCTCTCATTTTGCAGGGGGGAGATTGTTCCTTATGCTTGCATTGTGAGGAATCTTATTCCAATCCATAAATATTTTGCACAGAGGCACTTTGTGAACCAATGACAGAATGAGGAGCGGGGAACCAGCGAGGGAGAGAAGAGGCCCCGGAATAATCATATTTGGGAATATCAAATTAAACTTCTCTTTTTAGCCGACCCCATATGTTTGACTTAATCATTTTTCGAGGGAAATTAAAGTGAATAGCATTTGCTGGAGAGCGCGCTCATCACCAGACAGCCATATGCCACAGTACTCCATCTAATTATATTGCTGTTCCGAGGCATACTTCAATTCATTTCTAGATGAGGGCCAAATAAATGCAACAATAGCACCAAAAAATGTGACAAATTTTCTAAGGAAAAAAAAAGAAAAAGTTCTGCAAATGTAAAAAAGGCCTGAAGTTCACATCTGTTATGGAACAAAGCCAATGTAGTTTGCATTGTCTGTTACTCTTTTCTCTTGGGCATATGCGGCACCCTCTATTGGGTGATCACACAAATGAAGCACTTGGGTCAATCAGTGAATAAATGAAAAAGCCTCAAGTGGGAAGGAAAATCAAAATGCTGCGATATCCATATCTTTGTAGTTGTCAGAGCAAATTTGTCAAGCAAGGACAGCTTGGACATATGTTTTAAATTTCATGTCATTCAAACTTGCTGTACATAAAATGTTTTAAGTTGTAATTTTGACCTGTAATTGTTTTGCTTCACTTTTGGCCAGTCATTATCTAATCCGATTTGCCAAGAATATTACATGCAATGAATACAGATTTCATCACAAGGCACAAAATCCATTACATTTTATTATTATGCTTCAGAAATAGGGATGGCCAAACAAAATGGAATTCACGCGAGGTGATATATAAGATATAAGTCCTCCTTTCTCTGTCTTTCATGTTGGCATCTTCTAAAACCCAAAGAAAAAACCTGAAACTGGTAGCCAGCACTCAGGGCTTTTAGCGTAGCTTCCTCTGATATCAAGTTGTTTGTATTTAAATGGAAAATCTCCCCACATAGTAGTATGTTGCAGCAGAGGGCATGTCTCATGACTGGTCTGGAGATTCAAGCCCTCCAGTGCCACCAAGCAAATTAACCTGGAACTGAACCACAGCGGAGAGACAGACAACAACCCGAAAGAGCAGGAATAAACAATGTTCAACAAAGCCAAGGGAAGACTGAGGCAAGGGAGGATGCAGACAGACAGAATGGAGAACATAGGATGAAAGGTAAGGAGAGGCAGACTGACAAGAAGCGACTGAAGCAAAAAGAGAAGGGGGGGAAGGGAGGGCGGGGAAGGGGGGTCGAGGGTTGACAAAGAAGGCAACTCAGCCTGTGAACTTTTCAAGGTCGGCTTATTTCATGTCTGAGCTTGTATCTCGAGCTGCTGCAGTAGGTTTGCGTCGGTACCGAACCACCCACCCTTCCTCCGGTCAAGCATGTGGAGAGGAGGCCAAGTCCCAGTTTGGGAAGCGGGTCTGTTGATGCCCTGAGGCAGAGACTCTCCTTCACCACCACTCCAGACAAGGGCCCTGCATTAATCATGTGCAATATGATAGCTACACCCCTCCCCCTGACTATTGGCCCCTAAACAGACAGAGACAGAGCTTCTCTCTATAGTAGCTCAACACAACTGTGTTGCTGTAGGTGTGAGGGAAGGTTAACACAATAAACCAAACAATAATGGGCATACTGCAAAGTGCAGGTTGTAAGACTGAACTGGTAATCTGCAAGTCACAGATATTTTTGGTGCTAAGCATGATGTTTTTGAAACGCACTTCCCAGAGATCCCTTGTCAATTCCAGATTAGAGTTTTATGCCACATTCCACATGCCACGTGAACCTTGGGGAAAAAACAACCTCCTACTCGGAAATGTGCAGTGGAATTGTCATTCAAATCAGAATTCCTGGCTGGGAATTCAGATGAGAGCACGCCACTCACGTCACTCACGTGACGTCACCTCAACATTGCTGCAAAGATGTTGAACGGAATTTTAATTAGCAAAGAGAAAGACGCCATTTTTTTCTTTGCTAATGTCCTCTTAGAATGTTTGTCAGGTTCAAAGACTTGCCATGCAAATATGAGTTTGCTGCAGGGATCTGAAGCATTGGAATGCAATTAGATCCGAAGTTGGGAATACCAACTTGAAACTTTCCGGATTCTGAGTACAGTGGAATGCAGGGTTTGATGAACAGTCGTGTCTGAGTGGCAGGGCTTCTCTTCACGCAGAACTCGTCTCACTGGTTGAGTTAAACCTCAGTGGACAGAGCCAAAGAACCACAGTTAAGTATTTAAACCTAGACTGAAGCTCAGTGAAAAAAGACAAAATGTAAGGGAGGAGGAAGATACAATTATGAGGTCTAGTGCTCTCGCTCTTCATTAAGAGAAAGCAATGTAGGTTAATCAGTCTAGCTGATCTTCCAACTATCCATATTTCAGTCAGGACACTCTCATCAATACATAACCATTTATTTTAGTTTGGTGGTGTGGCTCTGCTCTTGCTAGGCTTCAGAACAAATTCACACACACATGACACAGGTTGACTGAGCTTACAACCCCCTGGCAGAGTCTAAGAGATAAATACTATTGAAAGAACATAATTGTAGACAGCAAGGCACATCAATGAATAAACATGCATGGGCCACATGGTAGAAATGTTAGATGTTAATACAGGAGGGGGCTGGGGGTTGAGGCAGGGAGGGGGTTTAAATTGAAGGCTGCAGTGCAAGCAGGCATGCAGTGCTGGGGACGAGTGGGCGCCATGTCTGTTTAAATGGACTACCTTGTTGATCAGTGACGGTGGTGGTCATATCTAATTGGAGGGCATGTGAACATGTGACTAAAACAGCTTCTGTGCCTGCCTGAACTATTGCAATGTTTCATTAGGCTACAGACCTCTAGCTCTTAGAAAGATGGTGAGCTTACAGTTAGCCTGATGATGTTTCAAGATAAAAAAAATTGCATGGTCATTAATTAATAATTTTTAAAAAAATCATTGCAACTGCAACATTACAACTGTATTTTAACGTGACATTTGTTGCTTCTTTACCATTCAGTGTGCCCATAGTCTCTCAAGCCAAACGTGTTGGCTTCCAAAATTTCCAATTGCTTGTCTAACAGTCTGTACTTCAGAAGCCCCGAAAGTGAGTATGAAAATTCGGCGCTCATTTCCTCACTTCCGTATTCCCTGTGACACATAAATAATTCACTCACTGACTAGCTAGCTGCTGAGCAGAAATGGAAATTCAAAAGATATTTTCGATTCAACTCTTTTAGAATTTTGCAAAATTCTGTGACAAGCAAGGTTCCTCCTCACCTAGCTAGCTAGTGGACGATAACAGCTTCTTCTCAAATTGTAATGGGCTGAATTACAGACTTATCAATGGAGCATTGTGGAAGATTGTGGAAGAGAGAGTCTATCTTGAGAGACTAGTGCCCAGTACGGTAATATACTTTAATAGATTTTATATGGAGTTTGTTGCATTTAAGTTTTTATAGGTGGCATACTTTTTTGCCTGTTCAGCCATGGATGTGGAAACCAGACACCACGTGTTGAACATCAAATGACAAAGCGTGGCTGGCTATAGGTTGGATCAATATGTGTTAAAGCCACTAGCAATAGGGAGCAACAGATGTTTATTTAGTTGAAAATTATGAAGAATTTTATGAAGATTATGACTTTAATAATATCCCAATATTAATCATTAATTATTATTATTATTATTATTATTATTATTATTATTATTATTATTAATATTGTTATTATTTATTAATTTATTTTACATTTGGAGTGTCCCCATATTTGTAGCAGTGCAATGTATGTTAGCCTCCATTTCACTGTGTAGGTGGTGGAGTGAGACTGTAACTCCTGTCCTAAACTTTCCTCATTCACACATCAAGTGTCTATTGAGAGGCACCAGAAGAGCAGTGAGTGGGTGAGGCAACTCGTGTCCACTCCTGTTATAGCTGGTCAACTTACCACAGCCACTCTCCAAGCCTACTTACTCCTCACTCTCTCCAACACTGATATGCAGTACAACTTCGCCTACACACACACACACACACACACACACACACACACACACACATACAGAGAGACAGAGAAAGAGAGAGAGAGACACACACAGGTGCATCATGCATGTAATGAGTGGAGTAAAGCAGAGAGGACATGCTCTGGCCAACAACACACAGTACACATTAATAATGTGTGGACTCAGAGACCACATACAACTCTGTACATTAATAATTCTCCACACCAACAAAGGGAGAGGGGCTCTATAGCAGACCCTGAGGTCAGAGTCCAATGTGTATCTGTGTGTGTGAGTGTGTGTGTGTCACGTGTCCAATCCTGTTGTAGGTCCATGCAATCTGCACACACACACACACACACACACTTATCAATCCATCAGTTTGACTCTCCTTGCAAACAACATTCTGTCATAAAATGAACAAGTCATATGCAAGATGTAGTATTACATGTGTCTCACTGTGATTCCTGGGTGAATATTACTTATACACTTGACTTTTGCTATTTTATCATGAAAAATACACTTATTAAAATATTTTTTTATTTTCTATTTTTGTGGATTTTTGAACAGTGCAATCAAGTATCTGTGCAGGCCCATTTGAACCATTTGAGTTCTTTACATGCTACAAGCCTAAAGAATATTTTTCTGGTACTGCATAGAATCTTTTTCCTCAAGAGTCTGCAAATATGAAAAAGACCCAATTCACAATGAAGAGAAAAAAAAATTCACATTGTGAAAGCAGCTTTAAAAAACATTGCTAACACAAGCAATTGATATCAAAAGAAGCAAATAAACAAAAGTTGACAGAAACATGTGATGCATGGGCAAATGGGCTGCTGTGAAAAGTTTAAGGCACCCCACTGAGATTTGAGCAAAAGCTGATATGATAAGCCACAAATGCTGCAGTCATTTTGTCACATGGCAGCTACCGCTGCAGTTTACATGAAATCAATGGCCCTGCTAACAAAGACTGCAGGTACAGAATGACAATGGCTGTCAGCAGTCAATTTTTGGTGCTCATTCACCGCTCTGTCAATATATTGTATCAGGGCCTGAAAATTACAGGGGTAACATAGTACTATTTTGCCGTGCAGGTGTATTGAACCTGCTGCTTTTCAGGAGGATGGCTTCTCAAACAGAAAACAAAATCAATGCAATCTTTGAATTAGCTTCATTCTGTCTGTTTTAAAGGGAGACTAAAGGACATAATGGGAGCCCTCGGAATAGAGCTAATGTGAGCAGATTGAGGGGGCACATCTATGAATTGAATTTAATCAAATTTGTTTCAGAGTGAATCATCACTGCAAACATAAGTAGGATGTGAATATGAAAATATGAAGCATCTATTCCTGTGTCTCTCATATTAAGGTCATTGGAGCTTAATGGACTGGGACTTGGATGTGCACTTCCCTTCCATTTGCATGAATTCCCGTTATGAGAAAAGATTGCCTGATTGTTTTGTGTATCTCTCAATTATCAAATCAATTAGTCAGTGAGGCATATGACCTGTTACTGATCCTAGGAGGACTTACTTAATGGCTTGTAACAAGTGTATATGAAAATTAGCGTAGTGGAATAACTGTCATGTTTCAAATGGACCATATATCCACAGATTATCTAAGAAATCCCTTCATATTGCTCACTGCATTTATAATAAGGTGCATCAGATGGCCGAACCTTAAGCTGTTTCTGTAGTTTCATTAGCCATGGCGATATAGCTGTCTGATCTGGTTATTTAACACATCCAAACATCACAATAATGAACCATTGTTGGTTTAGAGGAGACTGGAGGACCACTGGAGGACAGGAAGGGTGAAATGTGAAATTGAGAGATTAATTCCACCGTCTGTCACGATTCTGTGTGTATGACTCTTGTGTCACTTTTTTTGTTTTGGGGATTTAGTTTCTGTTTTGGACTCTAATATTCTGGACCCCTTGCGTTTTGGTTTTCTGTTCTTATTCTGTTATGTCCCTCCTGTTTTCCCGTTGCCCTTCCCAGCCTATGTTCCCCTGCACACCTGCCTTCAATCAGTCTCGTCAGTTGTGAACTTGTGTTCTTGCGTTCCACATCCCTTGTTGTCTCAGTTGTTAACCAATCCCAGTGGTTCCCTCCTTTTCCCTGTGCCTTGCCACTCCAGGTGTGTCTTGTTTCTGTATTAGTTCCCTGTGTATAAATACCTGTCAGTTTCCTTTGTTCTCTGTCAGTTGGTTCGTCTTTCGCCTGGAACAAAGTCTTTGCAAGGAACGCATACGCCAACGCAGAGGATGACGCAAGGGTTGTTCCTTGCGCTATTGCATACTAAAATGTGCAGCCCAGGATTTGTAACACTACACAAACGTCTGCTACAATGCCACGCATTTCGGGTAGGAGCACTAAATGAAAATTGCTGGTAAAGAGCAACTACCAACAAAGAAGAAGATATCACTTCTAATGTTCCTGTGTAAACCAGTGGCTACGGAGGAACATTATGAAGAAAATATTGCAGAGCAATTGGTATCATCAGTATTTTTGCAAAATTCTTTTTGGCAGTGACAGAGCATCATGTACATCATATGTTCCACCACTGTAGCCCCTCCCCAATACAACATGACTGGTGTTTCCCCCATGTGGAAAAAATATGTATAACTCAGACTGGACCTACAGGCTCCGAGCTCCATGTACTCTGTACTCTGTAAGCAAACAGCTTGCGTAGGTCAAGTGATTGTGTATGCATTCCCTGCATGGACTATGTTCCAGGCTTTAGATGGAGCACCTTTCTTAAGAATATCTTGACAATAGTTACTGAGAGAGGGGAGATTGTTAGTTTTGGCCCTTTTTGATTGTACAGAACTTAGCAAGGCAGAACATGAATTCAAATTCTGTGGAACAGGTGCATGACCTCATCAGTACCCTACTTGGAGAGAGGATAGTACTCAGCAGCAGATCAACTTAGCTACCAGGAATGCCACACACTTTTTCTAAGCAGGTCACGGAAGCCAGACCTCTATAATGTAGGTCTAGGAAATATCAAAGGAGAGGAACGCAGACTTGAATAGACCTGGAATCAAAACATTACCATTAAAAAGATTTTGGGAAACCTGGATGTTCTGTACATTTACAAAAATTTTCTTTCATTTATTTATTTATTAGTAGAAGTCATAGTAGTAGTATCTTTATTATTATTATTATTATTATTATTATTATTATTATTAATAATAATAATAATAATAATAATAATATGTA